>SJYO01052617.1:9808967-9885901 GCA_006410555.1 Capra ibex | reverse complement strand
ATAAAACCCCCCGAGGTTTTAGTGACGTCTACCACTGACGTCGGTACTTTAATTTTCTGCGAATGAGGAACCTTCTTTTCAATACTGGTTGGATCTATCGTATAAGTTTTCGTCTCTATAATGAAATGGCTGATTCCAGACAGATCAGTTCCGATGCCAAAAAGGTCATCAGTACATACCTACACTCTCAACCTGACACTTCTTCCGACTCGCGGTTTCTTAACTACGAAAACTTGACACCACAACCTCTTCTGAGAACTCTCAGAGAACTTGACGTTCCTCTAGGTTGGTCAGGTAAGACTCCCTCTAGTCGGGACCCTAAAGAAACCTTCCTTACTACGATTTCGACTTTGAGGTCATGAAACCGGTGGTGTACGCTTCTTAACTGAGTAACCGTTTCTGAGACTACGACCCTCCCTAACCCCCGTCCTCCTCTTCCCTTGCTGTCTCCTACTCTACCGACCTACCGTAGTGGCTGAGCTACCTGCACTCAGACTCACTTGAGACCCTCAACCACTACCTGTCCCTCCGGACCGAACGACGCTAAGTACCCCAGCGTTTCTCAGTCTGTGCTGACTCACTGACTTGACTTGACTTGACTTTGTATATAGACGGTTTGGAGTCATTAGTGTTGAACAGACAACCATTAAAAAAGTTCGTTTTTGTTCTAAGACACGTTTTTCGTCGATCGAGTTGAAAGTTGAGTTTGTCGATGTGTCGTGAAAAGGATCTCTGTCGGTAGTGTGGAATCATCAGTCTTCACGAGATGTGAAAAACAACAACAACAATGTACCTGATAAGTTTTTCGGGACATGAATTCTCAACTCTAAATTATTTTTAATTATTACAAAGAGCGAAGTAGTTCTTAAAGAGTTTACTTTGACCGACGAAAATAAACAACGAAACAAAAACACACGTCACCACTTCTTACGTAACTAATGACGTGCAATAATTATCGTCAAAATAGATGGTAGTAAAACTCGGTAGACGTTTATAAATGGACCACCTTTTCCGTTTACTACAAATCATAACAATTCTTATATCAAAACGGGAACACCCGGGGGACTTTCCTAGAACCCTTGAGGGTCTCGACGTAGGTTTAACTTTATGTGACGAGATATGACGGAGATACGACTGTGTTAGTGTTGGCTATCTTTACGAATCGTTCCTTACCTTTAGGTTTTGAGTAATTCTTTCGGTTGGGGAAGTACGGTTTTGTAGTGGTGACATGTATTGGACGTCCCTTCTGAGACCTTCAGGAAAGGAGATAATTAATAGTTTTCTATCGACACCAGATTTCTTTGTCTGACACTAGAGAAGGGTTTGTGTACAACGAGACACCAGGACCTCACAGGAACCGGCACGGATTGGGATTGGCAATGTATAAGAAGTTCAAAGTCGACTCGCAATGGAGCAATCCCTTCGAAAGAACTCAGGGGATTCTGGCATAAGGGTTTCGTGACACGAGTGGTGGTTCTTTTTCCCAATAGTACCCCCGTCGTCTTCTTATTGTAATAAGGCCTGGAATAAAGTCCGTAGCACGTCCTATGAATTGTAAATTAGGAATGTTTATGAACACTATCCCCTGAAGTGATCACTTTGTCACGAATTCTTGGGAGGACGGTTACGTCCCCTGTGCCCAAGCTAGGGACGAGACACTTCTAGGGTGTACGAAACCTCGTCGATTCAAGTACGTGGTGTTGAGGGCTGAGGTCCGAGTAGGGTTACTCTCTTTCGGGCACTCGTCGTTGCTTCTGGTTTTTTATAATTCATTTATTCATTAGAAAAATTTTCAAATTTTTTTTTGTGACACCCTATTAAGATGTCTACTCCTTTGTTTCAAATCTCTCCGACTTATTACGTCGACCATTCTCGTTGACGACTTAGGTTTCGTTTACGAGAAACATGAATTAGTAATCAATCTAAAGAATGGTGGATCTCTTTAAACTAAATCGATTTCTAAAAGAGTAGAAACATAGTAAATGCTTCCCCAAATTTAGTTAGTAGATCCTAAGGAAAATCGTAATTTTTAAAATTTATCGTAATTTTCACATACTTAGAAGATAGGAATATCTCACTCGTTAGTAAGTAAACTGTTAGACGTATCCCTATTGGTATAATAAAAAAAAAAAATGTAAAAAGACCTTTAGGTTTGTCCGTCTTCTGAGCCTACCTTTACTTCATCTCTTCCTCGTCGCCTTCCTTTTCTATATTAGTCACGTACATATCGTTACTAGTCTTCAGATCTTTTCCGACAAGTTTCACTTCAGGATGATAATCTTTTCGTCATTATTAGTGTGAAATTTTTAGGTTTCTGTACGAAAACTTATTTTTGTTCTACCTCTTTTAGAAGAGTAGGGTTTAACTCTAAATAATACTTTGATAACATTAGTTCCGTATTTTTCGTTTTCGATCTTTCTTTTCTATCTATATAAACTGACAAAATCTATGACTTTGAAATCAAATAGTTTACTGTGTGATGTCTCTTCTACTTTTCTCTTCCGTGTCCGATCTTTTCTCGGAACATTATGTGTCTTGTTTGTTTCCAATTCACGAGTCCTATATAATGTTTAGACATATTTTTTCTGGTTATTAGGGGAGGGGGGGGTTTTTTTTCTGTTTTTCGTATTCGAATGTAAGGTGTCTTCTATTTTGTACCCACCGGTTGTTTCTTTGTCTATCATTTAGAGTGAGTCACTAGTCCCTTTACTCAAAGTATGAATGGTCTAATTGTTTTAAAGGTTCGGAATATCACAATTCACAACCACTCTGTCACTTCGTCTTGGACAACCACCCTCAAATTCACCAAGTTGGTGAATCCTTTTTTTTTAGCCGTTATTCATCTTTTCTCACTTATACGTAAATGAAACCCCGATACAGGATCTTTTTAGGAGTATACACACGTGTTTTATATACCTGTTCTTATAAGTGTCGTCGGTACAATTATGATCGTTCGTTATTATCTGACTTACAGGTAACTGTCCTTTACAGATGTATCTAACACCAAATTGGTAGTTACATTATGGAATGTCGGTACCTTTAATTACTCAGTCTCGGTGTACATAGTTACACCCGTTTAGAGTCTGTGTTTTACAACTCTCTTTTCTCGTTCAAAGTATTCGTTCATCCTGTTGTACGTATCTTATACAATTTTTACCTATAATTATGATTTATAGTCAATCCCTATGTATGTATACGTTATTTTTTATATGTCTTTACGGATCTTTACTGTTTAAGGTCTAAGGGAGTAGATCCCCTGAGTTTTCTCCTACGTTGATTCCTCTACCCGTACGTCTCTTGGAGTTTAAATACCGGTTACAAAGTAAAGAATTCAATCTCGTTTTTCCCCAAACAACATAATAAAAGGGGAGTTAAAATATGGACATTGTTATTAAAAACATTTTTGGGATTTCGTCTACGGACTTTTTCAGGAAGAAATGCATATGGTTTATTTCCCTGAATAGACCACCAGGTCACCAATTCTTAGGTTAAGGCGGACGGTTACGTTCCCTGTACTCAAGCTAGGGACCAGGGCCTTCTAGGGTGCACGGTTCCTCGTTGATTCGGTGAGTGGTGTTGACGACTCGGACGTACGGAGCTCAGACACGAGGTGTTGTTATCTTCGGTGGAGGCACTCTTCGGGTACGTGGGGTTGATCTCTCATCGGGGACGAGCGACGTTGGTCTCTTTCGGGGGTGTGTCGTTACTTCTGAGTCGTGTTGGTTTGTGTTTGTGTTTTGTTTGTTTTTTGGTTTTATGTATATATACATACATACATACATACATATATATATGTATATATAAATACTTCGGTTCTTGAAAATTTTTAATAAGTCCTATATCCAAAAATTGTTTATCTAATAAATTTCTTATAAAAATCTGTTTTATTGTGTCTTTGGAGTAAGAGTAATCAAATCAAAGTGTAATACACGGAAGACCTAATTTTATGACGTTACGTCTTAAGACGAATACAGTAGACTCCAGCCCCCTTCTTTTTTATTGCAATGGACCTTTTATCGTGACCCTTTGTCTGGGATTTACGTGTGTCAAATAAACAAGTCCGAACATGGTTCCTCATTCCCTTTGTACTTTTATGGGACCAGTATTTAACAGTACGTTTTCTGTTTCTCTTTGAGACCTTATAATACTTTGATATTTAATGAAGACGACTTTCCCATCTTAAACGTCATAGGGGAATTGGCTCCAAAGTGGAGGGGTGAAAACTGTCTTATTGAGGACAAGAAACCTCCTTTTGTGTACTTTATTTACATTTTGGGCTCTCCCTTTAGTAGATTATACATGTGGTGGACGGATTATTTTACTCTTATTTAAACCGAAAAACCGATTCATCTAAACGAATACAAAATTGAATCAATCTCCGTGTGCGGTGGATTTAATGTATATATAAAAATAAAGTTTTTGGGTCTTACTTCCCTGCTTTTTATTGAAGTATTACAATTTACTGAAACGAAAGTCTTGCCCGTAGCACGTTGTCTTAAGTGCGAATATTTTACTTATCCGGTGTTAGACGAGAATCCAATTACCCCTTGGTCCAGGTAAATAATCATTACGATTATCCTAAAGTTATTTCGACCTCTTTTTTCTTTAACATTCTACCTTTCTACAATTACTCTAAGATTTTGTAGTGACGAAGCAGAGGTCGAGTCAGGACCCTGGAGTCTGGACATCATATCTGTGACCGAAAATGAGGTGTAACGGTCACCAAATCGAGGACACGATTACCGATGTCCATGGTTTGTTACTGAAGGCGTTTCATTTGTAGAGATGAGAAAATTTTGAGAGAAAGAGGGTTTAGATCTGCCACTGTCTGGAGTACTTCTCGATGGACGTTTTAGGAAGGAAACTTCTTTATGTGTTTACTCAGATAGGGGGCAATTTCCTAAACGATTTTTGTTTCCAGGTCCTTCGGTGCATTTTTACTAAACACTCCGACGAACTTCGGACTGAAATTTTTTTTTTTCTTTTTCTTATGGGAAAGATACCGGGTAAAGTTTTTTTTTTACGTAGACGTCCGTTGAACCGACGATAAATTCTGACTTACGACCAGAGTCTACATATAAACTCCGCAGATAAGTTAGACCTCAAATGATATCGGTTCTAGATTCGGTATTTTTACCTCAACCATTACTTTTGTACCTCCTGAAATTGATCTCAGTCTCGGTCTGGGGCTAGAGCTGAGGAGGTCGTGGAAAGTCACTGCTCATCAATGACGGTTTACCTCCCACCCCCTAACGGGCAACTCAGGGGAAAGTGACCGCCTACACTGAAAGTCTGAATGCCTTATGCCGTCTCCGAACCTCGAGAACCAAAAACGTCAACGGAACTATACAATACTTCGATCTAGAAGTTTTTGGGTGAGACTCCCACACCGTGACCGAGATAAGATCAGTAATATAACCCACCATCTTCGTGTTTACGTAAAAGGTTGTAAGATATAAGACATGTCCTCCTTCTTACTGATTATAAACGCACAGTTGTATCTGTAGAGAAAGCCTATGGTTAATCATTAATAAAACTAATACCCCGTCTTTGTAATGTGTTTTTAATTAAGTTGTTCGTGAGTGTCACTTATATTATTCTCGATACTAAAAACTCCTGAATGTTCAATCAGCGAAACAAATCGTGAAAAGTCTGTAGTAGAACATATTAGGAGAGTCGTAAAGACCGCTATACTGATACTAGAGACAAAATATTTCCTCCTTCGACTCTGGGACTCTCTAATTCATTTTACTAGGTCTAATTACTGATTCACCGTTTAAACACTAAACTTGGGTTAAGATCAGTTTGTAATTTTGAGAAGAGTGATGTGATATTAAGAAGAAGTTTCCACAAAACATACACTGGATGATTTCTACGATACTCTAGTTTTACGCTCCCATGTACTTTTGTGTGGAGTAATGCGATTTTTTACATGACGTCCCCATCCATGGTTTTACAGACAAGACATCACCCTTAGGATTGTATTCTTCGCCAATCAATAAATCAGATTGTAATGTGACATTCCTTCTCGACACCAGAACTGAACTGGGAAAACTGAAATGACGAAATTCTTTCAATATTTTATGAGGAATATACTGAGGAGGATACGATGAGGACACAAACTAGACTGTCATTATCAAATGTTTTGGACGAAACAAAGGTTTGTTTCAATTTATTATCTTACCCTTTTAGTATTATATAAAAAGAAAGGGTTTCAGTACGTGTCTATTCAGCCGATTTTTATGTCCCCCCTTTTTTTTTTTTTCATACTCGGGAAAAACCTTAATTAAGTAACTTTCTTGGCAATGTCATAGATATAGGGAAAGGTAGTCGGAAGGGTAGACCTTAAATAAAAAATCCGCGAGTAACGAAGAGTGTCCAAGTTACAATGGGTAAAGTGTGGTAAATTGATAACTTTCGTGAACTTTAAGGCCTGGGATCTTCGTCTCGGTCACATAAAGGGACGCTGCATCGATTACACAGTCTGAACATTTTATCGAGAATCACCGCCCGGAGGTAAATCTCTTTCTGCCTTTGATCGAAATTTATGAATCTCGAAATTATAGATCAGGTAATATGACTTCGTCCCAGAACATTTCTCAGTTAATACCCTATGAAGACTAAACTAGGTGTACGTTCCCTTTAGGCGACGAAACGGAAATTTAGGGACAACATTCACAGAACAAATTTATTAATCACTGTGAAAAAGAAACTAGTTTAACTAAGTATAACAATAAGAAGATATGATTAAATTTTGAATTAGGTACATTTTCAGGTTCCGTCTAAAATTAGAGAGTACTTCTTTCCGAAAGGGTTTCTTACATCAAAAGGTCTTTTGTAAAATTAAAAAAAATTTTGTAACAATTAACTAATTTTTATTTAATTAAAAAGATCTTCCCTTATACTCTCAGTTCGTGTTCGGTTCTACCATTACAATAAAAAAGTATACATCTCACTACATAAAGTATGTGTATGTGTGTTTGTGTATTATGAACGAATTCTCGTACAAATTCGTTGATTATAATGACTCTGAAGATTTCCGTTAGTTTACATTAGAATCAAATACCGAACCCCCGATTTTTCAAATACACAAAAACGTTGTGTGACAGTTTCCCAATTATAGGAATTATAATTTGAAATAAGTATTAGTTTCTTAACTAATTGTGTTTATTTTTGTTTACGATCTGAAATAAATAATTTAAGTACAAAAATTTTTAATGTTATAGGGTCACAACCAGTCCCGTAACCCTTTGACGAGAGTCCGTGACGACCACCCATAATTTATCATCAAATGGTTTTCCGAACACCTTTATGTACAGTTTCCAGATCCTTTACGTGTACTATAGACTAGGTCGTTGTTGTGAAGGTCGTTAAATCCTTAGATCAGACTCCTTTATTTTAGTGTTTATTTTAGTGTCACTGTCTTAACAGTATCTCCATAAAGTTGTGACTCTTTTTAACCCTCTTTAGATTTTCATGTTGTCTTCTAATTAATTTATGTAATATGAACTTGAGTTACAACATAAGGATCATGAATGACTTGTTTACCTCCTCTTATATAGGAAAATTTTTCCTACAACGTGTGTGTCTCCAAATACAATCGCTTCTACCAGTGTTATATGTTACGGTAAAGATAAAATTTTACGTACATATACTTATTTGATTGAACCGTCCGATCTGTAGTTTTATAATTATCACCTATAAAGACCTAATATCCGATTTAAAATAAAAGGACAAAAGGAGGAGACTGAAGAGATATTATTTGTACGTAACGAAAATATTATTACCATAGTAAAGTTTGTAAATACATTTAAATTTTAAAAATATATTCTTTATCAGAGTAATTTAAAATTTTTTATACGTTCATCTATCGTATTTATAGTTTTTCAAGAAAGAAAAGTAGAGATAAAGGTTAAGATGGAGGAGGGATTCAACATTAATGAGTTATCAAACCACATAGGAAGAACTAATAAAAAGATATGTAAACATAGAATAGATACAAACAAATATATAAAAGTAAAAAACAGAACAAATATTTACTCTCGTATAAAGTACTCAGGTATCTTAGGATCAGATGAATCGAGGCCCTGACAAATACAATAAAGAGAAAATAAAAACCGACAATATTTGTTACAAAACTATTTGTAGGAGTATATATAAAGTTGTAAATATCCACATTCCTCAATAGATCCTATTTTTGGTTCTTTGTAGTCTCTACTCTTACCGACTACTCTTGAATTTTAGTGGAAAGTTTGAGGTAATCAAGAGTCACTAAGTATGCTCACAGATGACAAATGTGAGTAGTTGTCATCGATAATGAATAGAAAAATTTTCAAAACCGGTCAGTTTACCCGTTTCTTCACCATAAACAACGAGTGTAACCGGAAAAGGACTAATGACCACATAAACTTATAGAAAAGTCTACTATTGACCAGTAAAAATAAAGAAGACAGATAACAGTATAAATGAGAACCATAGATTAAAGAGATTAACGAAATATCATGAGACATAGAGAATGTAATTTACTTAAATATTGTATACGACATTTGGATTCTTTTATTAACGTCCAACGTTTCCTCCTTTTGTCCTTTTATTTTAAATCGGACATTAGGTCTTTATAGGTGATGATTATAAAACTACAGATCGGACGGTTGAATTAAATAAGTATATATATGTAAAACGTACGTCCAACGTTAATAAAAGAGGGATGTCAAAAAGAATAGAAAATTGTTTTTAACTCCGTATTAAATATATACCATTCACATCTCAAGTCTTCACAAACATTTACGAATGCCAACACGGTAAAAAAATTGTGAAGGACACAAAAGTCGAAGTCATCAAAAGTAAATGAGAATCAGATAAAACACCAAAGATCTAAAAAGTAATACGAATCCTTCCTGAAATTGTCTGGTCTAAATCTTATAAGTAAAGATAAAAAGGACGATAAAAATAAAATCGAAAGATTAATTCAATAAATCAAAACATAAACCGCACTCTAACACTATAAATAAACAGATACAACTGACAATTAATGGAGTGACCATTTACTATGGGACTTTGTGGACAAAAATAGTATTTGACTCAAGGACATGTGTTTGCACACAAAAACTCGAGACGTAAACAAGGTAATTGACTTAACGAATAAGAACGTGCTCACAGTCTTACAAAATTAATAGTATCCAAATGTCATATAAAAGTATAGAGCATTCCGTTGAGGGGGGAGTAACAAGACACAGATTGTCAAGAGAGTACCAGAGGAAGTCAAACGGAAGTCATTTACTCTTAGTCGAACAGTTCAGGGTACTTTTTATGAATAACCCTAAAACTAACCCTAACGTAATTTGAATGTCCGTTAAACTCCTCTTGACTGCAGAAATGTTACGACCCAGATGGTTCGTTCTCGTACCACAAACAGAGGTGACTAAGAAGAAAATACTGAAAGTAACTTGAAGACATAAAATATGTCCAGTAAACCTAAAGAACAATCCAAATAAGGGTCAAATAGATAATGTACATTAAAGACCCTATACTCTTTAGATAACTAAAAAGATACAACTAGAAATCAATCGAAGAAACGATTTAAGAGAATCAAAAATCTCGACAACTAAAAAGATTGGTCTGAAAGTACACCAGACGTTTGTTACTGTTAAAACAGAGACAAAGGTTATAAAAAGAGTAAAGAAAAGGAAAAGTATAACGTAACCGAAAGTCACTACTGTAATTTGTCATCAACATCACCCGTAGGGTAGAACAAGATCTAAAACTTCCCTGACGATTATATAAAGGACATATAAAGACTATTCGCAGTTCCATTCCTTCAGAGAAAGACAATGATTACATGATTTAAAATATAACGAAAAACAAACAAATTCCTCCTTACCACGACTTAATATAATGTACAAAGAAAAAAACTCCACCCCTGAAACCTCTGATGGAAAAAAAGGGGAGATAATTAGACTATTAAATGTGTTATAATTTATTAAAAACTTAAAGACTCTATTTGTAATTAACCTGTATTACGTAAATAAAAAATTATGTAGTGACCCAAACTAAAAACTTATACAATAAATTTCAAAACTTAGAAAATATTTTCTGTCATCACATATAACCTCATGTATGACTGGAGTCGATCTAAACCCAAGTCGGATCTTCGACTCAATCTTTCGAACTCGAGTAAGAGATGTAAGATCTCGTAAGATAGGTAGTTCTCTGTCAAAAGTAATTCCGAAACATCTTTAGTAGACATTTTTTGACCCGAACTACGGAAGAATCTCCTTCTGAAAAAGTGTGAAAATTTTAACGAAAATGAAAACTATAAATTTTAACAAATAAAAAACTTCACCTAAAACGATTCAATATGAAAAGATCTTTCAGAAAGTAAATAAAAGAAATTTGTAAATTCAAAAAAAAAAAATTACACCGGAGAGACACCTCAGGAATAACTTAAATAATACTATACCGAAGACAACAAATACAAGAAAACCGACTCTCCGTACACCCTATAATAGAGGGGTTGGACCCTACTTTGGACTGTTTCAGAATTGGTGACCTGGGGGTCTTTTCAGGGAGTAAAGTAAATCTAAAAGTTTAAACCCCATATATTTATGTTGAAATATATAAAAGGTTACTCAAATAAACACGAAAGAGAAAAAGACCCAGTCTAAACGGATTCGTTTAATGAAAAATGACCAGAAGTGTTTGTTTGAGGTTAGAAATCAAAATAACCAAAGATCAAACTAGAAGGACAATTAAAGACGACGGTAGAACTGATCAATAAAGAAGGAAAATCCCAAATAAAATACAGGGGGGAGGGGTCAAGAGACTCAACTTACGAATGAATTAAGTAAAAATTAGAAATAATAAAATATTATTTACGTCCATTACGAACTTTTAAAGGAGATTTATAGTGAAACAGACTAAGGTGGTCTAAAACTATACAACACGAAAATAACCAAACGTAAAGATTTATCAAACACTAAACTATGTTGTCGTAAATCCTGTAGCTTAAAAAAAAACACATGTCTCCCCAAACCCCTGTATAGAAATTAATAATGAAGGATTAGTAGTAAAAGACGTAATACCAGTCTCTAAACGTCTTGTATCTCTCTAGTAAGGTAAGACCATGGACAATTTTAAAAGAAACATTAAATTAAGTACCGATTTAAGATTCTTAGAAAGTACCTACAAATTTTTTTATCCACATAAGAAGAAACAACCCATATTATAAGATGCACATAGTAATTTTGTCTCTACGAAGTTGGTTTCTCGTCCTTGTCTTACTCACTCCCTTTCCGTACTCTTCTAGAAAGAATGAAAGGAGTAAAATACCAATGTCATAGAGGAAATTAGGAAAGAAAGCGACAAAGGAGGTCAACCAAGTGAAGAGTAAAGAGACTACCGAGTAAAAGACTCTCGAAACGGTAAACGGTCTCACGTTTATTGTTGTTGTTGTTTTTCTCGAAAAACCACACATAAAATCTAGGAGAGATAGACATGAAGAACACACACGTGAACTAGTAAACTAAAGGCTCTTTTCCAACGATCTTTGAGGGTGAGATTAACACCTAAACAGTTAAAGAGGAACATGAAGATAGTCTAAAACGAATTATAACATATAAAGGTTCAATACAAGAATCAACTATTTTCCAGTTTTCAGAATAAAGAGGAACCACCTAACAAAAGTGAAAAATCTAACTTTGATTATAAAACAGACTTTAATTATAAGGATACAGACGAAATAAAGACAATCGTAAATGTACTCTATGTAAAAAGGTAAAGAAAGAAAATTTGAAAAGAAATAGTAAAACATTTTATGTGTGTGTGTGTGTGTGTGTGTGCGTGTGTATAAATTTGTCGTATATCCTTCTAAACTTTCGGGTTGACCCAAAAATAGGAAACCAACCTCCTAAATTGGACTAAGTGTAATTAACACTAATGACCATATAGACCTGAGTCAGGACGATGGAATAAAATACAAAAAATGAATGACACTAAAGAAGAAAAAAGAATAAATAACGTAAAACAACCTACTAAATCAAGAGATAAAAGGAAAATGACAAAACTTTCTATGACAAAACTTTCTTTTGTTGAAAAGATTACCAACAAAAATGTAAAATTTATAATTAAATTTAAAATTTTATAAAAATAGTAAAAAGGATAACCAATCAAATATATAGTTATGCGAAAAACGGAGGATGGTGTGACAGAAGTCAAGTCAAGTCAAGTCAGTGAGACAGCACGGGTTGAGAAACGCTGGGGTACTTACCTGACGTCGTGCGGTCCGGAGGGACAGGTAGTGGTTGAGGGTCTCAGGTGGGTTTGGGTACAGGTAACTCAACCACTACGGTAGGTTGGTAGAGTAGGAGACAGTAGGGGAAGAGGAGGACGGGAGTTAGAAAGGGTCGTAGTCCCAGAAAAGTTTACTCAGTCCAGAAGCGTAGTCCACCGGTTTCATAACCTCAAAGTCGAAGTTGTAGTCAGGAAGGTTACTTGTGGGTCCTGACTAGAGGAAATCCTACCTGACAAACCGAGAGGAACGTCAAGTTCCCTGAGAGTTCTCAGAAGAGGTTGTGGTGTCAAGTTTTCGTAGTTAAGAAGTCGCGAGTCGAAAGAAATATCAGGTTAAGAGTGTAGGTGTGTACTGGTGACCTTTTTGGTATCCGAACTGATCTACCTGGAAACAACTGTTTTATTACAGAGACGAGAAATTATACGACAGATCCAACCAGTATTGAAAGGAAGGTTCCTCATTCACAGAAAATTAAAGTACCGACGTTAGTGGTAGACGTCACTAAATTCTGGCGTGACAGAATCGTTCGTAAGTAAGTAAAGGGACATGAGAGTAGAAAGGGGAGGATGACGGGTACGACTTTAATAGACGTAAAATCAAGGTCCAACAACAATTAATAAAGAATAACAAGTACTTGTAGTAATCTGAATGAATCCAAAACAAAGAAACGACTCGTAAACAAAGAATATATAAAAAATTAGGATATTTAGGAAAACCCCCTTTTGACCACCTCAATATAACAAATCATTAAGAGATTTCTCCTTCAAACACTCACTAATTGAATGTTCAGAATTACACAGACTTTTACAGAATTAAAACGTAGAGAGGTGGGGTAGATTTACTATGGAACCGATCCTTATTCTAAAATCGAAATTTTATTAAAAGATAGAAATTGAACTCCATAACTAAATAATAGAAAACCGTAGGTCCGAATGATGACTTTGACTGTAGATAAGGAAACATCTAATAAACAAAAAGAAGAGGAATAGGAACCATAAGACCATAAAGAGAAACAGGAACCATAAGACTACATCCGAAAAAGATAGACTTCCGAAGATAAAGGGAAATCTAGAACCTTTGAAAGAAGATAATAAAGAAATTAATAAAAGAAGGAAAATAGGAGACATTAGAGAAAATCTCTAAGAAGTTTTATAGATAGACTACTTTAAAAAGAAGTAAATTGTATAAGGGAATGTAAAATGTACTGAAAAATTCTCTTCTTCATCCGTGTGTTAGTCTAGTATTAAAATTAGATCAGAGAGATACAAATATTCCATTTTCACAATCAACGAGCCAGTACAGGTTGAGACACTGAGGTACCTGACATCGGGTGGTCCAAGGAGACAGGTACCCTAAGAGATCCGTTCTTATGACCTGACCCAAAGGTAAGGGAAGACGTCCTATAGAAGGGGTGGGTCCTTAGTTTGGGTCCAGAGAACGTAACGTCCGTCTAAGAAGTGGTAGGCTCGGTCGTCAAGTACCCCAGGGTTTCTCGACCTACACTGACTCGTTGATTGTGAAAGTTAAAGTACGAATACTTCTCTTGAAAATTTACTTAAAGTTTTAATATGGAAACGTACACTAACTTAAACCCGAGGTCGATAAAAGAGTTTCTTAGAAAAGATGGAAACCTACTTACGGAAGTCTCTTAGGATACTTTACAAAATGAGTAACTTAGGATACATAAACAATACATTAAAACCAATTATAGCAAGATGTAGGACTCTTAGGTTTCAACTTTTTTCTGTGTGTAAATGTCAGACCGTCTCAATCAGGTGGAACCGTCACGACCGTAAAAACTAACTTATTAAGAAACAACACTCTCCAACAGAACCCGCAATATCCAACAATTCGGCCCAGGGACAGAGGATTGGTTGATCCACGGTCAACGTGACGGAGACGGGACACATTGTCATTTTTGCAGAGGTGTGTAACGGTTTGCGAGGGAGAAGGGGAGTCTTGGTAACCAGACGTCCTTTTCATCGATTATATCATACCCCTCATACAATCTCCTTCGTATACATGTCATCTCATAGACGTGTTTCCCGTCCTCAGATTGACACGGACCCCAAGTCCTTTACAAGTTTCGTCGTCTATAAACCGGTCTCAGAATTTCTTTTTCGATCCACAAACAGTCCGTTTGTTCCTCCATCTCTTCATTCGTCATAATCTTGTTGTCGTGTATTTCTGTCTTGCCACCTTTATTAATCTACGTAAACTTCTTGAGATTCATCGACTCATATGCCAATCTTGCATCCAAACTCCCGACACCACTTCCCTCTTCCTTCGTCATTTCGACCACTATATCAATCCCTGTTCCAATATTTTCTTGAGCATCCGATACAATTCCTTTAAACCGAAATAACTCATCACTACCTTTTGGTGACTTTCGTAATTCGCTCTTATGTCGTAAAATCCTTCCACCAAAACATTTATACGTCCCTTACCAAATCTTCCTCCGCTCTGACCTTTATCCCTCTAATCGTACTTCTGTCAAGGTTGTCGATTCAATTTCCGGATTTGATCTCGGCACTACCCTTTACCACGTTCGTTATGTGTCCTCTATCTTGACTTTCTATGTCACTAACAAAACGATACCTCACATTCGTTAACCCTCCTTAATTCCTGTAACGGCCCGAAGGGGACCCACCGAGTCGTCATTTCTTAAGGGACGTTACGTCCTTGGTCTCCTCTACACCCAAACTAGGGACCCAACCCTTCTAGGGGACCTCCTCCCGTACCGTTGGATTAGGTCATAAAAACGGACCTCTTGGGGTACCCGTCTCCTCGGACCGCTCAATGTCAGGTACCCCAGAGTTTCTCATCCTGTGCTGACTTCGTTTATCGTGCGTACGTTTGTTCCTGTTACGTCCCAAACCCACTTTTCTTTCACATTGACCCCTGTAAGAATCACCTACCACAGATACCCGTCTTTTAAGTTCATTTTTTTTTGTTTGGGACTCTGTTTTTGTCTTTGGGGGTTTTGGATGGGAGAGGAAGGAGTTCATAGAACATCTAGGTATCAAGATTTGTATTATCTGGTATTCACTTAACCTTCAAAATTCTTTTGGTCTTGAGTCAAGTCAAGTCAAGTCAAGTCAGCGAGTCAGCACAGGTTGAGAAACGCTGGGGTACTTAGCGTCGTGTGGTCCGGAGGGACAGGTAGTGGTTGAGGGCCTCAAGTGAGTCTGAGTGCAGGTAGCTCAGGCACTACGGTAGGTCGGTAGAATAGGAGACAGTAGGGGAAGAGGAGGACGGGGGTTAGGGAGGGTCGTAGTCTCAGAAACGGTTACTCAGTTGAGAAGCGTACTCCACCGGTTTCATGACCTCGAAGTCGAAATCGTAGTAAGGAAGGTTTCTTTAGGGTCCCGACTAGAGGAAGTCTTACCTGACCAACCTAGAGGAACGTCAGGTTCCCTGAGAGTTCTCAGAAGAGGTTGTGGTGTCAAGTTTTCGTAGTTAAGAAGCCGAGAGTCGGAAGAAGTGTCAGGTTGAGAGTGTATGTATGTACTGGTGACCCTTTTGGTATCGGAACTGATCTGTCTGGAATCAACCGTTTCATTACAGAGACGAAAACTTATACGATAGATCCAACCAGTATTGAAAGGAAGGTTCCTAGTTCGAAGAAAATTAAAGTACCGACGTCAGTGGTAGACGTCACTAAAACCTCGGGGTTTTTTATTTCAGACTGTGACAAAGGTGACAAAGGGGTAGATAAAGGTCTTGACCATTGGGGATTTTGGAGAGGGTGACTTAGTGACAACAGGAAGTAGAGTTCTTTGAAATTTATTTCAAAAGAGATTTATCAAAGAGTACCAGAAAAATAAAGTTTTAAAGTTCTTTTACTAAATATATGAAAAGTTTATAGGGTGATACCTTAGTTGAGTAAAACTGTGTAGTAAAGTCGACAGTGTTTTCTGACTTTTAAATTCGGTTCTAGTCCGTTACTCCTGAGTTAAAAAAAGTAAATAATCACTGTATTTTTATCTGTGATCATAGGTGTTTTACTGAATTTAAGGTGTTCGTTGTTATTTACGGTTCATTAAGTTCCTACCCTCTTAAAAAGTCACAAAGCCAACTTGTCTATCAACGTCACCGTGAATCAACTTCACCGCGACTCCTGGAGATCACAACTCTTATACTTTACTGAAGTTGCGATCCTAGTCTGTAAGCCTTTTTGTAGTCGGTTCGTGTACGTCAGATGTCGGACGATTTCAAACCTTTACCAAACGTCTCCCTGTACCCATAGACACAGTGACCTGAGATACGTCTGTAGGAATATTGCGTCTTAGATCCAAGGTAGAATGGAGGGCCTTGATGAAGAAGTGGAACTGAAAGTGACTCGGACAGGATAACGAGAGAAGACCAAACATTCACACACGACCCAGACTAATGATGGTACAACGACAACGATAACAAAAGAAAAGAAAAGAAAAGAAAAAAAAACTCCGAATGTAAAAGGACTTCGAAACAGTTCAGTGTTAATGTTCGTTTAAATTATAAATATGTTGAATTTAGGTAACTTAGTTTCTCAACCTTCATTTTACAATAGATTACAGGGGGTCAGATACGAATCTAGGAAAATCTTTCCCCTCTCCCACAAAAAGAATACAGGTAAGGACGGAGAGTTCTTTTTGAGAGGTAGATTTTACCATTCACGAATCTTTGCGCTTTACCAGCTATTTTATCAGAGGAAAAGTCTATTAAAAAGGAAATGAGATGAGTCTACGACTTTGTAACTGACCTTCGTAGTTTAAGAGGATTTTAAATGAGGGGGTGTTTCAGACTTTGGTTTTCTACAAACTAAGACGGTTCGGTAACTCGGAGACCGTAAGTAAAAGGGAGTCCAAAGGAGTATCAATAGAGTCTTCTAAAAATTTGTAATGTCAATCAAAAATTTCACCACAAAACACTCTACTAAAAGAGTTTACGGTGTTGGATATCCTGACCCTCTCTAAAGAAAACAAATTATAGACGTACACATGTCGAAAGGAAAATCCTTTCGGAATCAAGGTGATAAAGGTACTATGAACAAATTTGATTGTGTTCCCGGAGAGGTCCATAGTCAAGTCAAGTCAAGTCAACGAGTCAGTACAAACTGAGAAACACTGGGGTACCTGACGTCGTGTGGTCCGAAGGGACAGGCAGTGGTTGAGGGTCTCAAGTGAGTTTGAGTGTAGGTATTTCAGTCGCTACGGTAGGTTGGTAGAATAGGAGACAACAACGAAGAGGAGGACGGAGGGGGTCATAGTTCCAGAAAAGGTCACTCAGTCAAGAAACGTAGTCCACCGGTTTCATAACCTCGAAGTCGTAGTCAAGAAGGTTACTTATAAGTCCTGACTAAAGGAACTCCTAACGGACCAACCTAGAGGAACGACAGGATCCCTGAGAGTTCTCAGAAAAGGTTGTAGTGTCAAACTTTCGTAGTCTTAAGAAACCGTGAGCCAGAAGAAATACCAGGTTGAGAGTATAGGTATGCACTGATGACCTTTTTGGTATCGAAACTGATCTGTCTGGAGACAACCATTTCATTGTAGAGACGAAAAATTATGTGACAAATCCAAACAGTATCGAAAAGAAGGTTCCTCACTCGAAGAAAATTAAAGTACCAAAGTCAGTGGTAGACGTCACTAAAACCTCGGAGGGTTTTATTTCAGACAGTGACAAAGGTAACAAGGGGTAGATAAATGGAACTTCTCTACCCTGACCTACGGTTCTAGAAACAAAAAGTTTACAACTCAAACTTCGGTTGAACGAGTGAGAGGAGAAAGTGGAAGTAGTTCTCCGAGAAATCGAGGAGAAACGAAAGACGGTTTCCCACCACAGTAGACGTATAGACTCCAATAACTACAAAGAGGGACGTTAGAACTAAGGTCGAACACGAAGTAGGTCGGGTCGTAAAGTGTACTATATTCAATTTATTTATTCCACTGTTATATGTCGGAACTGTATGAGGAAAAGGTCAAACTTTGGTCAACCATAAGATACAGACCAAGACTGAAAACGAAGAACTGGCCGTATGTCTAAAGAGTCCACCGTCCATTCCACCCGACCATAAGGGTCGAGAACTTCTTAAAAAGTCAAACAACACTAGGTATGTCAGTTTCCGAGATCGTATCAGTCACTTTGTCTTCATCTACAAAAAGACCTTAAGAGAACGAAAAAGATACTAGGTCGTCTACAACCGTTAAACTAGGGACCAAGGAGACGGAAAAGATTTAGGTCGAACTTGTAGACCTTCAAGAGTCAAGTACATGACAACTTCGGATCGAACCTCTTAAAACTCGTAATGAAACAATCGTACATTCTACTCACGTTAACTCGTCATCAAACTTGTAAGAAACCGTAACGGGAAGAAACCCTAACCTTACTTTTGACTGGAAAAGGTCAGGACACCGGTGACGACTCAAAAGGTTTAAAAGACCGTTTAACTCACGTCGTCAAAATATCGTAGTAGAAAATCCTAAGTTTTATCGAGTCGACCTTAAGGTAGCGGAGGTAATCGAAACACGTGTCACTACGCAGGGTTCCGGGTGGACTGAAGCGTGAGGTCCTACAGACCGAGATCCACTCACTAGTGTGGTAACACTAATAGGCCCAGTACTTCTAGAAAAGACATGTCAAGAAGACACATAAGGACGGTGGAGAAGAATTAGAGAAGACGAAGACAATCCAGGTACGGTAGACAATACAGAGGTCAATATCAAACCGATTATTGATGGTCTGTGTGATCCCGAACTTAGGCCCAAGACGACAAATAATCAAGTAATGATGTATTGACCAAGTTCAATGAATTGGAGAGACTAAGATTTAAAAGAGGAGATAATTTTACCCTCTTCTATTATAAATAGAACGTCCAAAATACTCCAAACTTATTTTATCGTAAATACTTTTGTACAGAGCGGTTCTGACCATGTTTTAGTCACGAGTTATAAGATTCATAGGGAAGAAAAGGAAAGGGAAGGGAAATATTTGTCGTGTAATTTATTAATGAAGTTTCATTCTCAATAGAAATTATTATTATTATATAATAAGGTAATTTTTCTTACCTTATTACGGTAAACACCGTTACAGCTACCTGGACCTCTAAAAGTATGATACTTCATTTAGTCTGTCTCTGTTTATTTAGTCAGTATACACCTTAGAATTTTTTTACTATGTTTACTTGAATAAATGTTTTGTCTTTATCTGAGTGTCTTAATCTCTTGTTTGAATACCAAGGACCCCCCTTCCTACCTTCTCTCTATCTAACCCTCGAACCCTAATTATATATATGTGAGACGATATAAACTATTGGTTGTTCCTGGATGACATATCGTGTCTCTTGAGACGAATTATAAGACATTATTAGATACACCTTTTTCTTAAACTTTTACTCATCTATGTACGCATACACACTCACTTAGTAAAACGACATGTGGACTTTGATTATGTTGTGACAATTAGTTACTATGAGGTTATATTTTAAATTTTTTAAAATTTCAATCTCAATAGACCCGAAGGGGTCACGGAATCGTCATTTCTTAGACGGACATTACGCCCTCTATACTCAAACTAGGGACCTAGCCCTTCCACGAGTCCTCTGCCTTTACCGTTAGGTGAGGTCGTAAGAACGGATCTTTTAAGGTACCTGCTATCCTCGGACCGTCCGATATCAGGTGCCCCAGTTTTTTCTCAGCCTGTGTTGAATCGTTGATTTGTTGTTGTTGTTGTTTCTTAACACAAAATTTTATACGGATATAAAGTCCTTCATCAGTTAAAGTGGACTTTTTTTATGCGAATCCACCCCAGGAAATAGTTGTAAAATTTTCACTTTACACTCACTTTGGTTTAAGAAGAAAAGTAGTCTCACCTAAAAATATCGATCTTTCTGATATTCTGTCTATAACTAGGACCGGTTTCCTTGATTCAAAATCTCCCAAACCAACATGTATATTCATGGTTTCCGTATTAGGTTTAAAACGTATTACTTAAACTATCTTAATGTTTTATCAAGTCAGTTGAGGATATCAGTGTACACTTACACTCCAAACCATGTCGCCGACTACTCTCTTTCTGAGATTACTTTCAATTTTTGTTCTCTTTGACTTCGAGGTTTGTATTTCCCCCGACTGTGGGGGAGATTATAGTAGGTCAGTGTAAGTGTTGTACGTTGGACACATCGACTTGTCGAATGTGTTTCCTTCGAGTTGTCGAGGTACGGAGTGGGAACTCCTCAGTCTCAATCCAGGGAGACAGTGTCTCCAAAAACAACGTTCCATAAGAACGAGGAACCTTCTTTTTGGTACAAGTTCGATCTGTCGTATAATTTTTCGTCTCCGTAATCAAACGGTTGTTTCCAGGTAGATCAGTTTCGATTCGACCAAAATCTTTTCCGTCTCCTTGGTCTCTAGTTTAACGGTTGTAGGCGACCTAGTAGCTTTTTCGTTCTCTCAAGGTCTTTTTGTAGATAAAGACGAAATAACTGATACGGTTTCGGAAACTGACACACCTAGTGTTATTTGACACCTTTTAAGACTCTCTCTACCCGTATGGTCTGGTGGACTGGACGGAGAACTCTTTAGACATACGTCCAGTCCTTCGTTGTCAATCTTGACTTGTACCTTGTTGTCTGACCAAGGTTTATCCTTTTCCTCATGCAGTTCCGACATATGACAGTGGGACGAATAAATTGAAGATACGTCTCATGTAGTACTCTTTGCGACCCGACCTTCTTCGTGTTCGACCTTAGTTCTAACGGCCCTCTTTATAGTTATTGGAGTCTATACGTCTACTGTGGTGGGAATACCGTCTTTCACTTCTCCTTGAGTTTTCGGAGAACTACTTTCACTTTCTCCTCTCACCTTTTCAACCGAATTTCGAGTTGTAAGTCTTTTGTTTCCAGTACCGTAGGTCAGGGTAGTGAAGTACCCTTTATCGACCCCTTCGTCACATTTGTCACAGTCTGAAATTAAAAAACCCGAGGTTTTAGTGACGTCTACCACTGACGTCGGTACTTTAGTTTTCTTCGAATGAGGAACCTTCCTTTCAATACTGGTTGGATCTATCGTATAAGTTTTTGTCTCTGTAATGAAACGGTTGATTCCAGGCAGATCAGTTCCGATACCAAAAAGGACACCAGTACATACATACACTCACAACCTGACACTTCTTCCGACTCGTGACTTCTGAACTACGAAAACTTGACACCACAACCTCTTCTGAGAACTCTCAGGGAACCTGACGTTCCTCTAGGTTGGTCAGGTAAGACTTCCTCTAGTCGGGACCCTAAAGAAACCTTCCTTACTACGTTTTCGACTTTGAGGTCATGAAACCGGTGAAGTACACTTCTCGACTGAGTAACCGTTTCTGAGACTACGACCCTCCCTAACCCCCGTCCTCCTCTTCCCCTGCTGTCTCCTACTCTACCGACCTACCGTAGTGCCTGAACTACCTACACTCAGACTCACTTGAGACCCTCAACCACTACCTGTCCCTCCGGACCACACGACGTTAAGTACCCCAGCGTTTTTCAACCTGTGCTGACTCGCTGACTTGACTTGACTACCAAAAAGGTCATCAGTACACACCTACACTCTCGACCTGATATTTCTTCCGACTCGTGGTTTCTTAACTACGAAAACCTGACACCACAACCTCTTCTGAGAACTCTCAGGGAACCTGTCGTTCCTCTAGGTTGGTCGGTTACGATTTTCTTTAGTCAGGACTTATAAGTAACCTTCCTGACTACGACTTCGACTTTGAGGTTAGGAAACCGGTGGACTACGTTTCTCGACTGAGTAACCTTTTCTGGGACTACGACTCTTTCTAACTTCCACCCTCCTCTTCCCCTACTGTCTTCTACTCTACCAACCTACCGTAGTGGCTGAGTTACCTACACTCAAACTCGTTTGAGGCCCTCAACCACTACCTGTCCCTTCGGACCGCACGACGTTAGGTACCCCAGAGTTTCTCAGTCTGTACTGACTCGTTTACTTGACTTGTCTTGACTACGGTTTGGTGTACGTCTCTTAACACACGATGTTACGTTTGAGTTCCATCACGCATCTATATAAAAACAACAAAAGTCACCGAGTCCACTTTATATTTTCAGTTACCGAAGAAACTTTTTACTTCTCCCTCGTCGTTAGACCGACTTCCTTATCACCAAACCGTTAGTCCTTTAGTTGTTATTTGGAACGAATACGGTGACAGATAGACACCCGGGCTTCTATTCAGGAGATTTATGTCACGAAGTCAAAGGGGCGGTCTTACGAGATTTATTGTTAAGACCGAATATGGAGTTTCCCTCCTATATTATTCGTATTTTATGAAACATTAGAAGGAATTCTATCACAATGTATTTAGGGTCAGTAATGATGGTGATTATCCGATCCTACTATCATGGACGTCCCTCCATTAGTAGTGGAACCTCTCGTCTCTCCCTCTCGATAATTAGTGGAATTTAGGGAGTTCGACACACAGTTCAGTTCCCGTTGACTCTCTATATACGTCTGATATTATATCACAACCACAGTCTTACTAAAACATATCCGGAGTCCCGAAGTGACACTTGTCATCCGAAGATTCTTTTACTACGACTTAGCGACATTCTATGCCGGAACTGATCAAATTGAGAGGACTCCGAAATCTAGAACCGTTGTCACAACGCTCAGGGTCAATTCGACTTCATTTATGTACACGTCCTGTCCCGACAGTTGAAATGGTCCTCTTTTCTACGAATGTGATTGGTTCCTTTGGTAAAGGTTAGTTCCTAATATTTTAAAGAAGGATTTAGGTTTGCCATTGAAAACAGAAACTGAGGGGGAGACTGTTATACCAGTAGATGTCTAGTTTACAGATCTAACTCTTCGCACCGAATAAACGCATTCCCTGAGTGAGTGACTTGCTCGGGTCTTAGGGTTTCCACTAATCAGCTGATTTCTCTCTTCTACTCGCGGTCTGTTGGAACAAACAGTAAAACGGTGAATTAGTGTATTTAGGGAATTGTGCTTCACGTAGACGCACCGTCCTTTAATTTGTGACTGTTTTTATTTTGGTTTCGAGGGTCTAGTCAAGTCAGTGGACAAAGTGTTTCATTCACACTATTCTAACAGACATCTGTCAGAATTGTAGACTTATAACCGTGTGTATGGACTCCTAGATAAAAGTATTCGCACCGACGAAATAGATCTTCCATCATGTTCGCCGCGTACGCACAATTCAGCGAAGTCAACACAGGCTGAGAAACGTTGGGATACCTGACATCGGCCGGTCTGAGGAGACAGACATCCTAAGAGGCCCGTTCTTATGACCTCACCCGTCGGTATGGGAGGAGGTCCCCTAGAAGGGTTGGGTCCCCAGTTTAGGGTCAGAGGACGTAACGTCCGCCTAAGAAATGGTACTCGTGGTGGACCCTTCGGGTTAGAAATTATATCTATTCACAATTTAAGGTCCTTTTTTCGTCTGGTCTAAGATTAACTTTTATCTCATAGGAGATTAACACCAATGATTAAATATTCGTTATATAAAGGATAAAGTCTTTCTTTGGGTAAAGCTCTAAAGGAGATTGACGTGGTTTTGTGTCATTTTCACTGAATACAAAGATGTGTGTGTGTAAATTGGACAAACTAAAACTAGGTCTAAAAGGAGTACTAGGAATGTTACAAGTTTTCTTAAGAAGTTTCCCCTCTGAACTTGAAGAATTTTAGGATCATGTACTCTCATAATAAATATCCAAGATCAGGTTTACTTTTTATAGTTACATTTTTGATATGAAAAAAAAAGAATTGTGTATGTCGATCAGAATATGGTAGTAAACTATTGGTAAAGAGAGAATACAAGGTAAATAATCAATTTTGGTGTCTATATTTTTGTACACGTTTCGTCGATTTAGAAATTCTCTTAGTATCGTTTTTTTCATTTCATCTTTTATGAGAGAACACTCTTTTTAGATGGTAGATGTCCACCCCAATTACTTTTCAAAAACTTGTGAATTTTTACTAAATTTTATCTAAATAAAAAATTAAAAAAAAATAAAAAATTTAAAATTTTAGAAATTAAGAATGTACGCAAGGGTTTGTACTTGGGGAGAGGGTGGAGGGAGGGGTGTTGTAGAGAGACCCAGTAGGGGTACGTGGTCGGGGTTCGTTCGACGTGGGATGCAGTCTGTACCTGACCGCTAAGTTAAGAATGTACTGTCATATGTACAATCTTAAGGGTAAGAGGGTTTAGTAGGGTGGGAGAGGGAGAGGGAGACTCAGGTTTTCAGGCAATATGTGTAGACACAGAAAAAAGGACAGAACGTATGTCCCAGCAGTAACGGTAGAAGGATTTAAGGTATTTTATCTAGAAATTTGTCTCAGTTGAACTTCGTCTTTAGTCAAACAAAAAAAAAAATTACCACGTTTACTCGTCTGTTAGACTCTACAAGTTTACGTGCTTCGTGGATGTCTCGTTCAAGGTTCTTTTCTATTTTGAGTCCTTTTCTCGACGTCTCCCAAAGGTACCGATGACCTCCCTTGACTGTTTCTCCTGGTGTCGCGGAAAGTTTTGTATGGTTTCATACCTTCTTTCGTAAGGTTCGGGTTTTACTCGTGAGCTGTTCTCGACGTTTCCTCAGAAATTGGATTAATTTTCGAATGTAAATGTCTTGAAGTCTCGTGACGGCAAAGTCGAATTGAAACGGTTTTATTAGTTTCTCTTACTTCGTTTTGTTTATCCTCTTTTGTTCGAAGGGTGAGACCAAAACTAAACGACGGGTAATGTCAGCTCGCCAAACCGGACGAACCCGATCTGCCGAAAGTTTGCAGAAGGTTTACGGAATATTACTGTGGATTAAAATGTAAATTGAGAACCTCCGTTCTCAACAAAAAGAAGACTACCATAAACAAGATAAACTTGACAATAGTTTGACAAACAAGATTAGGTAAGTTTTTTTGGTATTATTCCGAGTAGATCTCCGAAAAGGGTCAATCCTTCCACTGACTTTTCTAAATCCAGAACTCGGACAGAAATTTAGAAGATTTACTTTCTACTAAATGTTAATTCGATGCTTGTACACTTGTGAGAGTTCAGACCTTTCAAAGTCAGACTTACATCCATAGGATTTAGTTACGTTTTCTGAGACAGAGTGTCTTGGTTTAAAATGTTTTTAGCCGGAGACACGAGTTTAGAACAATTATTTAATATTTCCCAAGTGTATGGCACAAATTCAAGTTGATCAGAGTCGACTCTGTGTTAGTCACAAAGAGATATTACACAGGACTTTTCTTCTTTTCTTGAACGAAGATCTCCATTTTACTGTATGTCGCGATCTTTTAACAGTGTGCTTCTAGTAAAAGGAATCCTTTTTTACTAAAGTACAGAAAAAGAAATAACCACATATCAACGAAATGTTACAACACAACCAAAGACGACATGTCGTTTCACTTAGTCGATATACATATGTATATAAACAAATCGGTGATTCAGTACATGCTTAGAAAACGTGGAGGTGCCTGATATCGGACGGTCCAAGGAAAAGGGACCCTAAAGTGGCCCTTCTTATGATCTCACCCAACGGTAAAGGAAGAGGTCTCCTAGAAAGGTTGCGTCCGATCTTGGGTCCAGAGGACGAAACGTCCTCCTAAGAGATGATGACTCGGTGGCCCCTTCAAGGTATATCTTTGTATATAGGGGAGGAAAAACCTAAAAGAATGGTAAATCCAGTGGTGTCTCGTGACTCATCTCAAGGGACACGATGTGTCGTGTAAAGATTATTAAACTAATTAGTTTTATCCTTCTATTCTGAACAGTCCGAGACGTCTTCTGAACAGTCCAACGTTTCATCCAGTTAAAAATTTTTAAAATTTGTCAAAACCTAAGAACTCAAACCCTCGGAGTAATCGTCTTTGAGAACGAAAGGGAAGAGGGGAGGGGTGGGGGGGGGGGGGGCGGGAAGATAAGTTAATAACGGGAACAGGAACAAGTCTCTAGAATAAAGGTAAGTTGTTCGGCACATTCAACATCCTCCTAGTAGCAATCTTAGGACCTAAACCTAGATCCGATATATTTAAATCCGTTCAAAATTTTAAAAGTAAGAGGAATAGACCGTTTGTTCTCTTGATCTGGTTTATAGAGATTATTAAGTAAGGTCAAATTTTGAGAACTTAAGAGTCGTTGCCTCCTCCTGGTCCGTTACAACGGGTGTATAGTGTAGTGGGTCCATACAGACATCTGGAAACCCATTTACAATATTTTGATAGGTTAATGGATATACTTACAACTTCATCCTTGATTTCCAGATCTTTGATCCTCAAAACTTTTTGTACTCCCAATCTATTTTCGGCGAACTCTCTCTTTTAACGTATCTTTTCAATAACATCGATCATTTTAAATGTAAAGTCCATCACTTTCGTCTATTTCTTTTTCTCTTGTGTTTGGGTCCTTCTTCTGACTATGCTTGTGGTTCTACATGTTTTGACACAGGCTTTACTGTCAAGGGGTTTTACTCACTTACCTTATAGAGTTTTTACTCCCACTGCGGGAGTTTTGACAAAAACAGGATCTCCGTTATCCCCATCACCGATCTTGATCCTGAGTCTTCTGTCTGCGATGACGTCCAATCGGAGACGGTAAATAATTCTTATGCACGGTATGGTAACCGTCTACTTACCTATTCTTTTAACATCGTTATATGTGTCACCTGATAGTGAGCCGATGTTTTTCCTTGCGTAAACTCAGTCAAGATTGCTCCACCTAGTTGGATGTCGGATAATGTGTCTCACTTCGTTCAGTCTTTCTCTTTCTGTTTATGACAAATAATTACGTATATTTTCCTTAGATCTTTCTATCATGACTACTAGGATGTACGTCCCGTCGTTCCCTCTGTGTCTGTATTTCTTGTCTGAAAACTTGTGTCACCCCCTCCCTCTCCCACCCTATTAGTCTCTCTTATCGTAACCTTTTATATGTAATGGTATACATTTTATCTACCGGTCACCCTCAAACTACATACTACGTCCCTTGGGTTTCCCTCTGAAACCCTCATCCGATTTCTCCTATATACACATATATACCGACTACGCACAACAACATGTCGTCTTCGATTGTGTAAATTTCGTCAATATGCGGTTAAAAATTTCTTTTCTTATACACTGTCTCTTCGGTGATACAGACAGGTCTATAAAATGAGTAGACATTCTCCTTCTCTTCCTGGAAAATTCCAGGGTACGACACACGAATCAGTGAGTCAGGACAGACTAAGAAACACTGGGACACCTAACATCGGGCGATCCGAGGAGACAGACACCCCTAAGAGGTCTGGTCTTACAACGCCTCCCATCGACAAGGAAAGAGGTCCCCCAGAAGGGTTGGGTCCTTAGCTTGACCTCAGAGGACGCAATGTCCACCTAAGAAATCGTCGACTCGATGACCCCTTCGGGAAATTCCAGGGAATCTCTAGAATTTAAAATATTAATGTGTACCAATTTGTTTTTGTTCCTCCAGTTTGGTCAGTTAGGATTTCCTTTTGTTTGAGACTTATGAGCGACCCTCCTGACTACGACTTCGACTTCGAGGTCATGAAACCAATGGAGTACGTTTGTCAGCTGAGTAACCTTTCCTGGGACTACGACCCTTTCTAACTCCCGTCCTCCTCTTCCTCCACTGTCTCCTACTCTACCAACCTACCGTAGTCACTGAGTTACCTGTACTTAAATTCGTACGAGGTCCTCTATCACTTCCTGTCCCTTCGGACCATACGAGGTGAGGTGCCCCAGTGTTTCTCATCCTACACTGACCCACTGACTTTTTGTTGTTTTTGTAAGAAGTCACTTAATCGATCCTTTGATTCTTTACGGAGTTTTCATCTCTATTATTATTATAGGTGAGGTAGGTAAAACCTTTAAAATTACTTTACTCTCTCAAAACCTTCGACGTTTTACGACATATTTGTTAGCACCACCATCTATTGCTAATAGTCATAAAACCTTTTTACTACTCAAGTGTAACGACTTTTGAAGTCGTTACGGTCTCATCTATCACTTGTGTGTGAAAGACTTATTTATTTACCTAAGTTTCATTGTACAGGTCAGAGTATCACTCTTGTTGACCATTTGTTTAAGCGGTCATATTCTTCCTTTCGGGTAGAGATATAGTACCTCTTACACCTGTTTATCCTTCGGATCAAGTTATCGTTTCGTCCTGTTACAAACCTTCCTACGAGGGACGAGTGGTCTTAAAGATGAAACTTCTAAGAAACCGAAGTTTTGTATAACAGTTGGTACACGTTCAGAAACACAATTAAAGAACTTGTACCTCTTATCCACAAGGTCCTATTTCTTCCGTTAAGGACGGAAGTTCGTCGAATGTTAATTAAATCCTCTTACTGTTTGTGTCTGATGGACATTATATTGGACTATTCACGACACTATCTTCGTCATGACCTAAGATGTCTTGGTGCTCTCCCTCTTCCTTAGTAAGACACCCCTCCTTACCTCCCACCCTTCGTCTCTTCTCAGATATTCTCTATTATAAATTATAAGGAATCTCTCAAGGGACTACCAGGTCACCGATTCTGAGGCGTAAGGGTTAAGTCCCTCGGACCCCAGACTAGGGACCAGTCCCTTGATCTAAGACGTACGACATTGACTTCTAGAACGTACAGTATTACTTCTGACTTTCAGGGTTCACGGTCTTGATTGTCCGCCACATCGGTCTAAAATTTTACACTAATAAGGAGCTTTCTACTTGTCCTAAAATAATTCGATTTTTCCACTCTTTCCGTAAGATCCGTCTACTGACTTTCACAGGGTCTCGCCTTTATATTCACTCTTGGTTTTAGGTTCCCTGTTTTTAACTCACACTCACTCACTGGTTTGTTACCAATTTCAAAATTAACACACTCGGTGCATTCTCTTCAGTAGTAGAAGTGTTAGTGTTAGGTAAAATTTCCCCATGAAAAGAACTCGTCTAAAAAAGTATATTATCATAGTAATCGAGGTTTTTCACAGTCGTATTTATGTACACAAAACGACCGACAAAATGTTTCCTTTAATATTTCTATTCTTTGACTAGGAAAGCCTTAAATTTAAATCTGATTTCGTCAAACCTCCCTGTAGTATTCCCGAAACACACGGACACACACACACACACACACACACACACACTCTTTTCACTAATTTAAAATTATTAGTTTTGTCCTCTGGATACGTATTCCCGAACCAAAAAAAAAAAAAAATTCTAAAATACAGAATTAAGTTTGAGATTTTATCCGAATTTCCGTTGTAACGGATATTATTTAACGTGGTTTTTAATATATCAATTTCTGTGTCTGAATTCCGAACCTGAGACTCAGAATTCAGTTTAGTGCAAATTCTCGAGAGTGAAGATAAAAATTTGTCGTACTTCGTTCGTTACCCCGATTGAAAGAGTGGGACCGGGGTCGTGTATAGACTGAATAAAGGTAGAAAAGGGTCACGTAAAAAATCGAGGGAAGGTCTCTCCGCCGTATATAAAATGAGTGACAAGACAGTGTAGACTGACGAACGATTAATCGGACCAACTTTAGAGAAAGGTTTAGATAGAAGTGGTGATCAATTAGTTGGATTCATCAGTGAAAACTCACGACGGCACATTCCGTATGAGAGGGACGGTGTAAGGGTCTAGGATGACCGAATCCAGGTCTCAAACCTTGACCTTTAAGTTAGTCTTGGTACGAAAGGATACCTTAAACTGGAATATAATAAAAATTGTGCATCTCAGGTTGTCTTTGTTTGTCTGTACTCTTCCTTGAAGTGTACAATCCGTGCATCGTTCGGCGATCCATTTGTACGGTATAATATAGTTCATATATTGAAGATTCCTGTTGTAATTGGACACCCAGAGAACACATCCTCTAAGTCAATCGTAAAGACGACAATCTTCTATATTCGGATGGGTAGACTCATTATGATCTCGTCTACCAAACGAACACTCTAGGAAACCTCTTCTACCAAGACCTCTCTTGGGACCCCAAAAGAAAGTCAGGAAAATGTAAAGGGTACAAGGTGTTTCCAGTTTGATGAAATCATTTTCCTTTAATTTACAATTTTTGGTCGCGATTGTACTTTAGTGAGATAAAACAGTGGATCGAGGTGATTTCATTCCCACAAACCTTGATTATAGGAGATAAAGGTCATTCGTCACCTAGGGTTAAATCCTAAAAAAAAAAATTACACAGACACCGATAAAATAGACGATATTAAGAAATCTTCTCCTATATTACGACTATAAAGAATAAATTCTTCATTGATTAATCTATTATTACTTGATGAATCTAAAGATTTAGTATTATCTTAAAAAATAACTAAAGGAGGTGATCAATGTTATATACACATTCATTAAATCATATATACACTAAGATTTAAATTTGTGTACGGAAAATTCTTCCATTCGTTCAATAAATTTCCACGGTTGGGACTTTCAGGAGTAAACGTTACTATCTATATAAAGTGAATCCTTGTGAAGGAAAACCAAGGTTTACCTTATTTGGGTCAAACTAACTTCGTGTAAATTAAAGTCTATGTATGTTACATTTACCCTTCTAAATACACTATTTTAAGTGGACATCCCTCGTGTGTCACTGACATAAATATTATTGATTGTAAACTCTCCGTCGTGTCACACCAAAACTAAACGTAAAGAGACTATTACTCACTACAACTCGTAGAAAAGTCCACAAAAAATCGGTAGACATACAGAAGAAACCCCGTTACAGACAAATCAAGAAACCGGGTAAAAAACCTGACCCAACAAGTAAAATGACCATGACTCGACGTACTTGACGAACATATAAAAACTCTAAGAAACGGTCAACGAAGTAAACGATAATAAAATAGGGTAAGACTTCCGACAGAAAAGTGGAAAGAATATCAAAGGAAGTAACACGTTTTCTAAAATTCAAATTAAACAAGGGTACACAAATAAAAACGAAAATAAAGGTAATGAGACCCTCCACCCAGTATCTCCTAGACCGACACTAAATACAGTCTCTCCCAAGACGGATACAAAAAGAGATCCTCAAAATATCAAAGACCAGAATGCAAATCTAGAAATTAGGTAAAACTCAAATAAAAACACATACCATAATCTTTCACAAGATCAAAGTAAGAAAATGTGCACCAAATGGTCAAAAGGGTGGTGGTTAACAATTTCTCTAACAGAAAAGAGGTAACATGTAAAAACGGAGGAAACAGTTTCTATTCCACAGGTATCCGTACACCTAAATAGAGACCCGAAAAATAAAACACAGTAACTAGACATAAAGACAGAAACACGGTCACGGTATGACGGAACTACTGACATCGAAACATCATATCAGACTTCAGTCCGTCCAACTAAGAAGGTCAAGGTAAGAAGAAAGAGTTCTAACGAAACCGATAAGCTCCAAAAAACACAAAGGTATGTTTAACACTTTAATAAACAAGATCAAGACACTTTTTATGATAACCATCGAACTATCCCTAACGAAACCCATCATATGAGTAAAAATGATGTAACTAAGAAGACTAGGTAGTTGTTTCTGGGTAGATCAGTTCCGATACCAAAAAGATCATCAGTACATACCTACACTCTCAACCTGACATTTCTTTCGCCTCACGACTTCTTAACTACGAAAACTTGACACCATAACCTCTTCTGAGAACTCTCAAGAAACCTGACGTTCCTCTAGATTGGTCAGGTAGGATTTCCTCTAGTCAGGACCTACAAGTAACCTTCCTGACTACAACTTCGACTTTGAGGTTATGAAACCGGTGGACTACGCTTCTCGACTGAGTAAACTTTTCTAGGACTTCGACCCTTTCTAACCCCCGTCCTCCTCTTCACCTGTTGTCTCCTACTCTACCAACCTACCGTAGTGACTGAGTTACCTGTACCCAAACCCACCTGAGGCCCTCAACCACTACTTGTCCCTCCGGACCGTACGACGTTAAGTACCCCAGTGTTTCTCAACCTGTGTTGACTCGCTGACTTGACTTGACTTGACTAGGTACTTGTACCATACAAAGAGGTAAATAAACACAGTAGAAACTAAAGAAAGTAGTCACAAAATATCAAAAGATGTATATCCAGAAAACAAAGAAATCCGTTTAAATAAGGATTCATAAAATAAGAAGAGTAACGTTACCACTTACCCTAACAAAGGAATTAAAGAGAAAGACAACAAAGTAACAATCACATATCCTTACGTTCCCTAAAGACATATAAAAATATAGGATGTTGAAATGACATAAGTAACCAATCGAGATCATTAAAAGACCACTACAAAATTCCCAAAAGATACATCTCCTAGTACAGTAGACGTTTACATTCACCCAACTTACGGGGTTGGTTTTCTGTTTTTGACCGACTTACCTATGTTTTTGTTCTGAGGATATATTCGACAGATGTTCTCTGGGTGGAGTCTGGTTACCTGTGTATGTCTAACTTTCACTTCCCGATCTTTTTTCTGTAAAGTACGTTTACCTCTGGTTTTATTTAGTCCTCATCGTTATGAGTATAGTCTATTTTATCTGAAACATTATTTCTGACACTTTTCTCTGTTTCTTCCAGTGATGTATTATTAGTTTCCTAGTTAGGTTCTTCTTCTATATTGTTAATATTTCTATATACGTGGACTGTATCCTTATGTATTCCGTTTACTATTGTTCATACTTTCTCCTTTAATTGTCATTGTGTTATTATCATCCTCTAAAATTATGGGATGAGTGTGAATACCTATCTAGTTGGTTTGTCTTATAATCGTTCCTTTGTGTTTGAAGTTTACTATGTTACCTGGGTAATGTGGATTGACTATAGATATCCTGTAAAGTGGGGTTTTGTTACTTAAAGTGTAAAAAGAGTTCACGTGTGTCCTGTAAGAGGTCCTATCTAGTGTAAGACCTGGTATTTAGATCGGAACCATTTAAGTTTTCTGAACTTTAGTAAAGTTCGTATAAAAGACTAGTGTTACGTCATTCTAATCTACAGTTAATGTCCCTTTTTTCTTGATAATTTTTGTGTTTGTATACCTCCGATTTGTTGTGCGGAGACTTATTGGGTTATTTAGTGTCTTCTTTAGTTTTTCCTTTATTTTTGTACGTATCTTTACTTACCTTTACTTTTGTACTGTTGGATTTGGATACCCTAAGTTGTTTTCGTCTCGAATCCCCTTCCAAGTATCGTTATGTTCGAATGGACTTCTTTGTTCTATTTTAAGTTTATTTGTTGGATTGAAATGTGGATTTCGTTGATCTTTTTCTTCTTTACTTCTTAGAGTTTCAATCATCTTCCTTTATTTAGTATTTTTAGTCTCGTCTTTATTTACTTTTTCTTTGTTTCCTGATATCGTTTTTAGTTGTTTTGATTTTGGACCAAGAAACTCTTCTATTTACTTTATTTGTTTGGTAATCGGTCTGAGTAGTTCTTTTTTTCCGTCTTTTTAGTTTAGTTGTTTTAAGTACTTTTACCTCTTTAGTGTTGTCTGTTGTACCTTTATGTTTCCTAGTATTTTCTGATAATAGTCGTTGATATACGGTTATTTTACCTGTTGTACCTTCTTTACCTGTTTAAGAATCTTTTCATATTGGAAGGTTTTAACTTGGTCCTTCTTTATCTTTTAGACTTGTATGAGTAGTATACACGTCTTTAGTTTTGACATTATTTTTAGAAGGTTGTTTGTTTTCGGGTCCTGGTCTACCGAAGTGTCGACTTAAGATGGTTTTTAAATCTCTTCTCGATTGTGGATAGGATGAGTTTGAGAAGGTCTTTTAACGTTTTCCAATTGAGGGTTTGAGTAAGATACTCCGGTGGTAGTGGGATTATGGTTTTGGTCTGTTTCTAAGATGTTTTTTTCTTTTGATGTCCGGTTATAGTGACTACTTGTATCTACGTTTTTGGGAGTTGTTTTAAGATCGTTTGTCTTAGGTTGTTGTATAATTTTTCTAGTATGTAGTACTGGTTCACCCGAAATAGGGTCCCTACGTTCCTAAGAAGTTATAAGCGTTTAGTTAGTTACACTATGTGGTGTAATTGTTTGACTTTCTATTTTCGGTATACTAATAGAGGTATCTACGTCTCTTTCGGAAAGTGTTTTAAGTTGTGGGTAAATACTATTTTTGAGAGGTCTTTCGTCCGTATCTTCCTTGTGTGGAGTTGTATTATTTTCGGTATATACTATTTGGGTGTCGTTTGTAATAGGAGTTACCACTTTTTAACTTTCGTAAAGGGGATTTCAGTCCTTGTTCTGTTCCCACGGGTGAGAGTGGTGCTGATAAGTTGTATCAAGACCTTCAAAATCGGTGTTGTTAGTTTCTTCTTTTTCTTTATTTTCCTTAGGTCTAACCTTTTCTTCATTTTGAGAGTGACAAACGGCTACTGTGCTAGGAGATGTATCTTTTGGGATTTCTGTTGTATACGAAAAATGTTTTGTATCAGTGGTCGTAGAGTGAATCAGGGGACTTATTGGAACGAGTACACTACGTCGTAACACTTCGACAATTTTCAGACTTAAGACTTTAGACGGTCGAATTCCGATCTTCAAGTTGATAAGGTGAATGATTGATACGTTTTACCAATGGAAAGAAAAGAAAAAGATTATGAATAAATAAAAACCGATACAGTCCTCCTAGAACACACTCGAAGAGAGATCGACACCGAGGGATCCGAGGTCTCGCCCACTCGAGTCGTCAACGTCACACGTACGAATCAACGGGGTGTACACCCTAGAATCAAAGGTCTGGTCCCTAGTTTGGTCGTAGGGGACGTAACTTTCCACCCAAGAATTGGTGACTTGGTGGTCCCTTCGGGGTTTCAAAGAAAAGAATACGAAGTCAAGAGAATACGTAGTTTATCCCTACTATTATCGTAGATGGGGTGAAACGTGTGTGTGCGTTTCATGAATCTTCTTATGGACATTGTATCGTCCACGAATTATTTACAATCGTTAATAATAGAAGTGAAATTTCTACTTGTTTGACAATGTTTCTCCGTTTATTAACCGGGTTCGTTTAATCGATTTTTTATCATTTCGTTGTATGTTCTTTCTTTTACGGATGATTTGATAATATGTCAATCTACCAATGTGGTCCTTTGTATGTTTACAGACGTAATTCAAACCATAATCCGTGACGACTGAATTTTTCCTTCTGTATAGGAGAGAGGTATACACATATTTACGAAAGTGGTATGTAATCTGGGACTTATCTCTAAAGGTCTCCAACAATACCCTATTAACTCTTTCCCTAAAAATTCAAGTCGGATTCTGGAGTCTTCTTTTACTACGGACTTAACGTCAGAATTTTCTACTCATTCTTTAATCTGTTCGTTTCTGAGTGTCTTTCTTGTTAGGTCCATTTCTCTTATATTATTCTTTTTTCCGTAGTTTCCAGACTTTATCATGCACACATATACCCTAGTTTTTTTTTCTTTTAGGTCATAATGATCTTGTATTTTCAGATCTACCTCGTTACTCCTCGGTCTTCGGAATGTACGTGTAATTTCTTGAACACAAAATAAGACAACCGTCACTCCTTGATAACCTCAAAATTCGTTCGTCAACATCCGTCTAACAAGGCCCACGTTATACCTACTGTCTAAATCCTCTTCCATTCTAATCTCTCTCCGTCCTTTAGATAGAACCTCCGTTCTATCTTGCGTCCAAACTTAATTTCTTACACTCCGTCGCTACCTCTGTAAACAGGAGTCGGATACAGTTATCCTGAAACTGTTTTGAACTACCTTTGTAAAACGTCACAAAACTCCACGGAATTATACAAAATATCAAAATTTTTAACGTATCAAAAAAAATTTTGTTGTTGTTGTTGAAAAGATTAACGACTGTCAAACCGACCGATAATAAAACCACAGTACATATCAAAATTAGGACTTGTATGACACAATTACATACAATTACAGTAAGGGAGTCTGATATTTGGAGAACTTCTGTCATTGACGAAGAATTTAAATAGATTGTGTCATATATCAAATCAAGATTTATACATTATCCTTATGATATTTATAAACTAATCACTTGAGCTAGTAGATTAATAATAAAATAGTAATATTAATAATCACTTTAATTAATACAATTATATCACACCAGAATACTTCTTTTCCTATTAAGATTGATGTAATTTCGAATTTTAGTCAATTATTGTTTTGATTATTATCTTCAATCATTTAAATAGTTTTATCCTCTCTAAAATAAAAAAATAATAAAAAAAATTTAAAATTAAAAATGAAATAAAACGAAATGTTATGACATAACCAAAACGGTATGTAACTGTACTTAGGTGGTACCCATATGTACGCAAGTCCTCTCTAAAATTTCGTCGTGTACACACGGGTCAACACAGGTTGAGAAACCTTGGTGTACCAAACCTTGGAGTACCAAGGGCGGTCCGGGAAGACAAGTACCTTAAAAGGTTTAAAAGGTTCGTTCTTATGACCTTACCCAACGATAAAGGATGAGATCAGATTTTCATCTTACCGGTTATGAATGAAAGGTTTAATGAAAACACCTCCAAAAATAAAAATAATAAAATAATAAAAAAATTTGTTTTTGATTTTTAATATAGTTTTCTAAAGGTCTTTCCTTTCGATATGGAAATTCTTTTCAACGACGTTGTATAGACCCTTTCTTTTGGAAAAGTCTTTGTACTAGTTTCCTAATGACATAAGATAAATTTTCGTTGTACGTGTGGACGACTTTATAACCAAAAGATAATTTACAAATGTGCCATGATCTGATAAATCAGAAAAAGAATGTCGAGGAGATATCCTACCTTTCAACTGTTTTCCAATAAAGAAACATGGAAAACTTTTAAGATGAAAACAGATCTCTGACTTTGAAGAAAACGCGGAAAGAAAACAAGATAACATGTGTGACCACCTAAAATCATATTCACTGAGTGGTAACTACGTTGAACACTTTTCAAACCGTATTGACCATTAATTTACTTCCGTAAAACCTTTTGTAATGTTGAAAACACAATTACCCACATTGGGTTTTCTACAGAGATCACTTATAGGAGAAAATACATAATACTGAGGTGGTGTAATTTTGGTCTACTATTCATTTGTGATTTGTGTGAAATTTCACGTTCCATAATAATCCGTCTTTAGTAACTAGAACATGGATTGTACAATTGTTACTGGTTTGTTATAACGGATACTCATTCTCTCACGACGTAAGATATATTTAACATTCAACAAACTCGAGTAAGTTTTCATAAAAGTTGAACGGAACTTGAAGAAAAGTGACCTTTGTTAATAATAATTCTTGATAATAGAGATACTTTTGGTTGTTACTTTTACTTCGTTTTTGTTCGACTTTTCAAGGAGTTACTTGAAAAAGATTTTTTATCTCAACCTTCCGACAGACAAAATTTCAATTTCCTTCAAAGTTCCAATAAGATCCGACAAGGATCTAATTGTGACTTTAACTGAAGAGTTGGACCAAAACTTTACACAACTATAAATTCTGTTCTTCGACGTACGATCAATTGTACTCAAAGTAAAGTTGACCTTCAAGTTTCTTCTTCGTGTGAAACCTTCCATAATGTTACAATACCACTGATTAAGATGGACTCTTGATAATTCATAAAAATAAAGGAAAATTCACAAATTACGTGTATAAACAATGAGTTTTCGGTCAAAAAAGAAAGGGACAGAACTCGAGTACCACCCTTTGCAAGGGATGGATGGAGGTGGATAGAAGAAGAAAAGACGAACGTGTGAGTGATGGGGGGTCTATATTTATAATGTTTACACGTTCAGTAATGATATTCGTGACTTTTAACTCACAAAGATGTCCAAGCCTAAATCGAGTAAATAGAGGAAACACAAATGAATTGGTTGGTGTGGATACAACTATGTTACTAAGTGTCTCTTTTTATTGAGTATAAATTCGTATTACTAGTTGTTGTTTTTTATGGTGGGTCCTTTTACGACAGTAACTCCCCCTAGTACTCAATCGGTGTTAGGTAGGTCTTTCTATGTATTTACTTAACGGTTGGATTAACGAGTCCACGACCTCCTATAATTGACCTCTATTTGGAGACCAGGTAGAAACTTAAGAACATCGAGTGTCGTACTCATGTTTTTTTACCGTCTTACCCTCTCCCTCCTCTTCGAGTCCCCGAATGTGTTGTGAAGTACAGTCTTATTTATAGAAAGGACTCAGTTTTCTTACTAACGGAAACAGAGTATATGTCAATACTTTTTGTCGGTCTGAGTTCACTCCACATCCTCATGGACTTCCTACATATTTTGGTAGTTTGTGGTTTCAAATGGGTAACTATTTCAATCAAAGAGTTTCGTTTATACCAACTTCGGATTCATAACCAGACTCATATGTGATAACATTCAAGACTAGATTTCTATGTTTGTACGTCTCGGTGCACACAAACTATAATTTATAACAATACTAATCGGGTATGAAAACTGAAATATACTAATAGACGTATCAAAATAACGGTTCAATAGACTGATAAACCTTACACGAATGTAAAGAGTCATTACAATTAGAAATATTTTTAAACTTAATGTATATACCGGTTACAGGAGGTCTTTGACTTTATATTAATTTGTTTTAAGAACCCATGAACGACAGGGAAAATTCATACGAATTTATGAAAAATTAAAATCAAAATGGTCTTTTCATACATATGGTATCATTTTGATATAAAAACCTGGTGTCTTAACAGAACATAAAGTATATAATGGAACTAAGTAATCTTAAAAGTCGATTACTTTATCAATTTGTCCCAACGTACCTCTATCACCTTGTGAGTTACCTCCCTGTGGTTTAATCCACTGTAAACACTGTTAGAAAATTACAGAGTTTCAATGGATTCAAAACATTATATAAATTTTACAGCTCCATTAAGGGGTTGTCAGGTCACCAATCTTAGGACACGAGAGTGACTGTTCCCGGATCCAAGTTAGGGACCAGTCCCTTGATTCTAGGGTGTCCGGTGTACTAAATTGGATTTTATTTTATTTTACAACTCACTATTTTCGTTTTACGTCGACCTATCCATACTATGAAAAGTATATTTCAAATTTTTAGTGTAGTTTGTTGTGATACCTTACGAATACCTAAGTTGCACATTTTTTTTTTCACCCTGTCTCAGTGAAATTTAGTCCAAGTCCTGTCACCAAAAGAGACCTTCGTCCTCCTTCCCTTTACCTTAGTTCCTCCCTATGTTTTCCCTGAAATGGACATTATAAAATAAAGAACTCTTCGTTTTTATTTCGGTTAGGTCGTTTTACAATTGTAAATATCTTAGGTGAGTAATCAACTACCTATAAACCCAACAAAAGTGTAAAATCGATAGTACTTATCACTACGAAACTTCTAAACAAATGTTTCAAAACATACTTGTGTAAAAAAAGTTACGAACCCATATATGGATCCTCATTTGACGACCTATTATGCCATTACGATACGGAAAGACTCCTTTGTGGTTTGAAGAAAGGTGACGTCGAAGTGAAAAAATATAAGTGTACTCGTTTCGTGTTCTAAAGGTTAAAGACGTGTAGGAACGGTCGTGCACCAGGTGACCTCTTCCCTTACCGTTTGTTGAAGTCATAAGAACGGAACTCTTGTGGTACTTGTCATCCTTTTCCGTTTTTCTATCCTGTGACTTTCTACTTGAGGGGTCCAGCCATCCACGGGTTACACGATGACCTCTTATCACCTCTTTATTGAGGTCTTTCTTATTTCTCTGCCTCGGTTCCGTAGTTGTGGATTAACACCTAGACTGATCACTACCTTCATTTCAGGTTACGACAGTTCTCGTTATGACGTATCCTTGGACCTTACAATCCAGGTACTTAGTTCCATTCAACCTTTGCCAGTTTGTCCTCTACCGTTCTCACTTGTAACTGTAAAATCCTTAACCACTTGATTTTACCTGACCTTACCCACTTAAGGTAAGTCTACTGGCATAGATGATGACGTCCTTTCTTAGGGAATCTTCTTCACCTTATTGGAAGTATCGGTTATTTTCTCAGGTTTTACATCATGAATCTACGTTAGAGTTTTTACTGTCTCACTAGAGATAAGCAAAGGTTCCGTTTGGTAAGTCATAGTGTCATTAGGTTCAGATACGGGGTTGGTCATTACGATTTCTTCGACTTCAACTTACCAAGTTACTTTTTGATGTTCTGGCGGATCTTGATTGTGGGGTTTACTACAGAAAAAGTAATATCCACTGACCTTACGTTTTCATCCTTCAGTTGTCTATGGGCCTCATTGTCCGTTTAAACCGGAACCTCATGCCTTACTTCATCCCGTTTCCGATTGTCTCAAAACGGTTCTCTTACGTGACCAGTATCGTTTGTGGGAGAAGGTTGTTGTGTTCTCTTCTGAGATGTGTACCTGTAGTGGTCTACCAGTTAAGACTTTAGCCTAACTAATATAAGAAACGTCGGTCACTACCTCTCCGAGATATGTCAGTCGTTTTTGTTCTGACCCTCGACTGACACAGAGTCCAGACTTGAGGAATAACATTTTAAGTCTGAATTTAACTTCTTTCATCCCTTTTGGTGAGCTGGTAAGTCCAAACTGGAATTAGTTTAGGGAATACTAATGTGTCACCTTCACTTTTTATCTAAGTTCCCTAATCTAGACTATCTGTCTCACGGACTTCTTGGTATCTGTCTCCAACGACTGTAACATGTCCTCCGTCACTAGTTCTGGTAGGGGTTCTTTTTTTTACGTTTTTCCGTTTTACCAACGGACTCCTCCGGAATGTTTATCGACTCTTTTCTTCTCTTTACTTTCCGTTTTCTCTTTTCCTTCCTATATGGATAAACTTGCGTCTAAAGGTTTCTCATCATTCCTCTCTATTCTTTCGGAAGGAGCCGTTAGTCACGTTTCTTTATCTCCTTTTGTTATCTTACCCTTTCTGATCTCTAGAGAAGTTCTTTTAGTCTCTATGGTTCCCTTGTAAAGTACGTTTATACCCGTGTTATTTCCTGTCTTTACCATACCTGGATTATCTTCGTCTTCTATAATTCTTCTACACCGTTTTTTTCTAGAATTACTGGGTCTATTGGTGCTCGGTCTGTAGGACCTCACGTTTCAGTTCTCACGGAATATTTCGTAGTGATGCGTGTTTCGATCACCTCCACTCCTTTAAGGTCAACTCAATAAAGTTTAGGATTTTCTACTACGAGAATTTCACACCGTGAGCTATACGGTCGTTTAAACCTTTTGAGTCGTTACCGGTGTCCTGACTTTTTCTCGTCAAAAGTAAGGTTATGGTCTCTTTCCGTTACGGTTTCTTACAAGTCTGATGACGTGTTAAGTGAGTAGAGTGTACGATCATTTCATTACGAATTTTAAGAGGTTTGGTCCGAAGTTATCATGCACTTGGTACTTGAAGGTCTACAAGTTCGACCTAAATCTTTTCCCGTCCTAGTAGTTTTTTCGTTCTCTCAAGGTCCTTTTGTAGATGAAGACGAAATAATTGATACGGTTTCGGAAACTGGCACACCTAGTGTTTTTTTTGACACCTTCTTAGAATCTCTACCCTAATGGGTCTGGACGGAGGACTCTTTAGACATATGTCCAGTTCTTCGTTGTCAATCTTGACCTGTAACTTGTGGTCCGACCAAGGTTTAGCCCTTTCCTCATGCAGTTCCGACATATAACAGTCAGACGAATAAATTGAATATACGTCTCATGTAGTACTCTTTACAGCCCGACCTACTTCGTGTTCGACCTTAGTTCTACAACCCTCTTTATAGTTAATGGAGTCTATACGTCTACTGTGGTGGGAGTACCGTCTTTCGTTTCTTCTTGGTTTCTCGGAGAACTACTTTCACTTTCTCCTGTTACTTTTTCGACCGAATTTTGAATTGTATGTCTTTTACTTCTAGTATTGTAGACCAGGGTAGTGAAGTACTGTTTATCAACCCCTTTGTTACCGTTGTCACTCTCTGAAATAAAAAAAGTCGAGGTTTTAGTGGCGTCTACCACTGACGTCGGTACTTTGATTTTCTGTGAACGAAGAACCTTCTTTTCGATACTTGTTGAAACTGTCGTATAATTTTTCGTCTCTGTAATGAAACGGTTGTTTCCAGGTAGATCAGTTCCGATACCAAAATGGTCATCAGTGCATACCTACACTCTCAACCTGATACTTCTTTCGACTCGTGACTTCTTAACTACGAAAACTTGACACCACAACCTCTTCTGAGAACTCTCAGGGAACCTGACGTTCCTCTAGGTTAGTCAGTTAGGAGTTCCTTTAGTCAGGACTCATAAGAAACCTTCCTGACTACGACTTCGACTTTGAGGTTATGAAACCGGTGGACTACGTTTCTTGACTGAGTAACCTTTTCTGGGACTACGACCCTTTATAACTTCCGTCCTCCTCTTCCCCTGTCGTCTCCTACTCTACCGACCTACCGTAGTGACTGAGTTACCTGTACTGAACCCCATTTGAGGTCCTCAACCACTACCTGTCCCTCCGGACCACACGACGACAAGTTCCCCAGCGTTTCTCAGTCCGTACTGACTCTCTGACTTGACTTGACTTACTGTTTACTATAACTCATATAAAAGTGTGTGATTAACTGGAAACGTAAAAGTTCAGGAAACGGGAAAGTTCAGGAAACGGGTAAAAATTTAACTTGACACATAGAAGACAACTCAACACTCTCAAAATGTATATAAGATCTATTATCTACGAATAGTCCATATACTCAACGTCTATTACGAAGGACACGAAACCAAAAGAAAAGTACAAGATCACAGGAAACTAGATTTTTCAAAATTTAAAACTACTTCGGGTTAAATAGATAAGAAAGAAAACAACGGACGTGCAAACCACAGTATGGATTCTTAGGTAAGGGTTTAGGTTGCAGTATTCCTTACTGTAGTTTTAAAAGAGGACTTCAATATGACAAAATCACGAATGTTGTAAATCCTAGGTAATACTTGATTAAAGACATATACGACATTCCATCATCGGGTCGAAATAAGAAAAGGTCAACAGGGTCGTGGTAAACAACTTCTCTAATACGAAAGGAGTAACTTATCAGAACCGTGAATTCAGTTTTTACTCAACTGACACCTGTGTACCCAAATAGAGACCTTAGAGTCAGGATAAGGTGAGTAGATGTACTGACACAAATACGATGGTACGAAAGAATTTGTGCGATATGTCTTGTGTAACATTTATGAAAACATTACTATACTCTAATAATGAGAATCATAGTTAATATAAGATATTATATTATTATCACGGTGAAGTTCCAAGTGGTTTTATTTAACCTACAAACCGAGGTGTCGTTTCACAGGGTCTGACCATAAAAAATCAGTAAATACAAAATACACCCCCGAAGGGTCCACCACGATCACCGTTCTTGGCGGACGGTTATTTCTTCTACACCAAAGATGGAAGGGAAACACTGTCGACGGTAAAAACGATGTTAGTGCTCCGGATAGTATTGAATATTAGAGGAAAAAGGAAAGGATTAAGTGACAAAAATTACGGAGACACTTAAACCTATTGATTCGAAATAAATAAGCTATTTGTAAGACTCTCAGGTCATAAAGTCAAAAACTCCAATCCGATTACTGAAAGTATGAGATGCCACTCGTACTAGTGTGAGTGGTAAATTGACCACATGTCTATGTGTCGCTTAGTAGTTTATTTTACGATTCTTGTGATTAGGTCCACTGTTATCATAACACTCACATTTAAATCGGGTCCCCCCTACCCTCTACTAAAGTGTCCTAACCATTGTAAATTTACACGAAACTTCCTACTTAGTCTAAAACCGTCTAGTATAGTCTATCTTTTACTATCTTTCTTGTAAAATCCCCTTTTCTTATATGATACAAGTCCCTTGTTATTATTTGAGGTCGCACTGATCCCAGTGCCATTTTCCTTTCCCCTACTCTGGCTCTCTCAGTCTCCTTCTCCGTCTCCTTCTCCTCCTCTGTCCACCTCTCCCCTTCTGTCTCCTTCGTTCTCTGTCTCCCTGTCCCTCTTTCTCTCCCCTTCCATCCCACCCCTCTCTCACCCTTCCTCTCTTTGTGTGTCGACCTGTTCGGGTCCCGATTCACCTTTTGGAACTTATGACACGTCTCGAACTTGAAATACTACTTCCGTTGACCTTCCGTCATTTCCAAAAACAAACCTATTCACTACACTGATCGAGACAAAATCCTTTTACCGAATTCACCATACGTCACACCATGATCACCATTTTGACTCCGTCTGTCGTCTTCAATTAAAAATTAGAGACAGACACTACTGCTCGTCACCCATTGGCTTTATCTAAACACTAAATACTTTCATTTGGTGGACTCAGTCTCAAGTTCCTTGAAAGAATACCCATTTCATGTATTCCTTCAATGCCACATATCTGAAACACTAGGAATTGAAACACGAGAATGTTCCTTTATTTCACTGCCCCAAGTCCTATACGACGGGGAACTGTGACTTATAGAACACACACACACACACACACGCACGGTTCATCGAAATCAGCACAGACTGAGAAACACTAGGATGCCCGACATCGGACGGTCTGAGGAGACAGGTGTCCCTAAGAGGTCCTGTCGGTGGAGGTCCCCTAGAAGGACTGGGTCCCTGACTCGGGTACAGAGAATACAGAGGACGTAACCGTCCGCTCAAGAAATGACGATCACGGCGTCCCTTCGGGTAACTTATAGAATGCAATTTCCTTAAACTCTACGTCGTTAAGGTCCACCTTGAAAGACTACGGAGGGGCTTTGTCTAGTATTCTGAGAGTTCACTCTCGAGATGGGTGGGAGGGGGTGGCGCGGTGGTGGGTCTGGACCTCCTCTCCTCGTAGGAATACATACTTCTGTCTCCCTGTGGTTTTCCTGAGAGTGGTTTCTCCGGGATGACTCACAGGGAGTCCGATGATGTGAGCCGAATCTGAGAAAGACAGGAGAGTGCGAAAGGGTACTGAAAGATGAGAAGTAGTGTGAACGTATTTTAGTAAGAATCCCAGTAGCAAAGGAATGTTTTCGAGGGTATAATGTATTTTGAGTATTTATTTAAACAGACGAAATGAGAACAATTAGACAGAAAACAATGTCCCTGGGGTCAGTTTTAGAACCTTCCTGTCATCCCCTTTTCTATAAAAAGGAAAGGATGTTTTCGTATTTTTCTTGAACCTGAACTCTCAGTGGTTTGGTGGTTGAGACCAAAATGGTAAAGGATCGAACCACACCCGTTCAAGGATTTACAAAAATTCAGAATTGTATTTTATACGACAAATCAGTGAGTCAACACAGGCTAAGAAACGGTGGGGTACCTGACGTCGGGTAGTCCGAGGAGACAGGTCCCCCTAAGAGGTCCGTTCTTACGACCTCACCCAACGGAACGGGAGGAGGTTCATTGTATTTTATCCATATTAATTATAATCATAATGTCTCAATTAACTTCACAACTCTGTCGTACTTACGATAAGTTATTTACAGTCAGAAGAATAAAAGAAAGGGGAGGGTCCATGAATTGATATAAAAAATACCTATTCCAACAGTACATTCACAGGAACTCTAAATCGTAATAATTTTATCAAAAACCAATATCATTCCTAACTACTTTTTTATCACTGGGATCGGGAGACTTGAGTTATTATAATAAAGATTTAAGACGTGAAATTATAATCTCGACGACGATGACGGTGATTCAGCGAAGTCAGTACAGGCTGAGACACGCTGGGGTATCTGCCGTCGGGTGGTCCGAGGGGGTAGGGACCCTAAGAGGTCCGTTCTTGTGACCTCTCTAATGCAATAAATTACACGACTAGTACGAGAGAAACTATATACGATGGGGAGACACACCTTACGGGAAAGAGGTAGGGAATTTTAACTGATCAGGTCGGATATTTTACGTTGACTTTATAGCAAAGGAAGTTCTTCCAAGAGAAGAGGAATGGGGTCCATTCTAAACGGAAGAGAAACAAGGATATAATGGTGTATTCCGTCTATTACTATCTCATGTGCTCATGTACCTATAATATTTATATGAACACACAATCAGAGAGGGATGCCAGATACTTTCCCGTTCTTGACACATATCGTCTGATATAGTTACAAAGACTTCAAGAATAGGACCTGGACCTTGTATGGTCTGTAAATTATTCATAAATAACTTGTTTCTTTGGTTAAAAATTTTAGTGGGTAGATGGGTAGGGTTCGTGAACGAAAGTTTACCACAGGTAAAAAGACAAAATTTAGAGAGTACAGAATGAATAGTCAGATAGGAAGAGGAGTCTCTTCGTCGACCCTACCAAGACTCCTTTGGCTAGACTCCCTGGAGGGACCACCAGGTCACCCATTCTGACGTACGAGGGTCACGTCCTCAGGACCCAGGTTAGGAGCCAGTCCCGTGATCTAGGGTATGCGATGTTGATTTCTCGAACATACGACGCTGACTCTAGGTTCTAGGGTACACGGTGTTGATACTGGACCACGTCGGTTTATTTATTTATAATTTTTTTCTCTTCTTTGACTATACTTTTGTTTTTTTGGACATAACGTCGAACCGAGGAGGTGTTAATCAGTACTTTATACCCGTTCAGTGACTTAGAGAAACGGGAACGAAGGAATACTCGTTTTATTCTTATTGAACCTTCCTGACTATGACTTCGACTTTGACGTTATGAAACCGGTGGTTTACGTTTCTTGACTGAGCAACCTTTTCTGGGACTACGACCTTTTCTAACTTCCGTCCTCCTCTTCCCCTACTGTCTCCTACTCTACCAACCTACCGTAGTTGCTGAGATACCTGTACTCAAACTCGTCCGAGACCTTTTAACAATTACCTGTCCCTTCGGACCGCACGGTCAGGTACCCCAGTGTTTCTCAGCATGTGTTGACTCACTGACTTGACTTGACTTATCCGAACATTGTTCCCAATTTACTTTATACCATGTTTTCTCGGTATGTATTATAGACAGTGTATCACTCAAAAATAGTAAATGACCGTTGAATAATAAACGACAACAATTTTTAAATTCAATCCCTTAAGGGAACACCAAGTCACTAACTCTTAGACGGAAGGTTACGTCTCCTACACCCAAACTAGGGACCGACCCCTTGATTCTAAGGTGTACGGAGTCCCGTTGACCAGGACCTGTGGCGGTAATGACTCGGACTCGAGACGTTGTTCTCTTCGGACATGTAGTATTGCGTCTGGGTCGTGTCGGCTGTATTTATTTATTTGATTTTTCAAAAATTTCAATCTTATATCAACTTTCATTTTTTCCTGAAGACCACTTTTTGCACCAAGAAAGTACGTTAATCGATCTAATAAGATTAGTAGGTCTCTCGAGACATTTTGACGGAAAGAAAATCCAAGATGACAATGGTGATCGTGGTCTTACTTGGACAATTGTTTTTATTTTGTTTCAATTTGTGGAGCCGGAGTTTCAGTAACGGGCAGTATTTATTGAACTTTCAATAAATTTACTTCTATATAACGGAGATATTACCCCACGATAGATATTTAGTCCTTCTTTTTGTTTGTTGAGTTTCTGGGTAATTACGTTTTCCGACTGTTTAGACCCAAAAGTTTCCGGGAAGTTGACCATAAAAGTCTTCGGGATTATTTTATGTATAAGTAACACAGACGGTTTGGGGTGTTGATTTCCTCGTGAGAGCTTCGAAACTCCTACTTAGACTTACATCACTTAAGTCTCCACCTACGAACATCTTAGTTCCCTTCAAAAGTGGAAGCTGTTTCTTTTTAACGTCGACCAAAATCACCTACTTGACGTCAGGAGGTCCGTGGTCTCGAGAATCGTAGAAAAAGGGTTCAAGTGGGACCTTCCGAAATCTTTCCTACACAATCACGTTACGACGGTAGATGTCGGTCTTAAAAGGTACACGAAACTATTTTATTACTTTTTCTTGTGGTGGTCCGGACAACTCAGTTTAAGTATGTGACAAGTATGTGAAGTTTAATGTAAAAACCAGTGAAGTACTTTATTCAAGTAATCAAGGTTTTTTAAAAAATCAACTCCAAAGAAGACTAATGGTTTCGTTAGATAAAATCGAAGTGAAGTTTAAAGTACGTTTTCTATACAGATGGAGTATGCTTAAAAGGACTTAAGGGTGTCGTATGCACAGATAGTCTACCTTAATGATCCTTTTTTAAGAAAATTTTTCTTAATTTTTTTATTTTATTTTATTTTTTATTTTTCTTAATAAAAGTAATAAGAATACTTCTCTACTTGAGTGAAGACTCACTTCAATATTTGGTCAGTCTGTATCCGTCTACTGAGTCGAGTCCCCCACGACTATGGTCTTAAAAGGTCGTGACGTGGACCTGGGGAGATGAACCCAAGACGAGAAAGGGAGAAACAAAACTGTTGTTCGTCTCCTTTATTCTACTGTCGTCTCTCGACAGAAAAGAGATCTCTTGTTACGACGGAGTCATTCATCGTAGGTTGAGTCTATATTTAGTATAAATATGTTAAGTCTGAGAAGGGTCTTTATTGTTTGGTTATAATGTTTTTAATTTTAGTACGGGTGATAAAGGTCAGAGATAACAAAGGTTCAAACAAAAAAGAGTCGATTCATAAGTCAGAGATGATAGAATGTAAAAAAAAGACTTATAAAGAATATAGAGTAATACTTAGTCGATAAAAGGAACTCGATCGAAACGAAGAATATCTAGAGTTATGAGTGGCTTTGTGTTTTCTTGTTTTTAGTTGCAAGTGTTACAAAGGCTTTATGGTATTTTTCTCAATCGAATAAACAAGGAAATGTTACAAAGGCACATGAAGTCCAGTTTCTCAAGTTGATCAAAGAGTTTATACTATTTTCATAGTGTCTTTTAAATATCAGTATAATTTTTATAATCAAAAATTACAGAAAGACTCCCTGTTTTATATATGTAAACTGCGATATGAAAACTAGTAGTATTCGTTAGTGAATTGATCTGGTAAGTAAAAATTTTTAATTAAACATAACCTTATATCGACGAAATGTTACGATACGATGAAAGACAGGACGTCGTTTTACTCAGTCGAACAAGGAGTGTATATAGGGGAGAAAAAAACCTAAAGGGAGAATAAATGCAGTGATGTCTTGTGCCTCCTCTCAAGGGACACGATATGTCACCTAAACGTAATCGATAGATAAAATATGTATCATAGTTATCACATATAACTATCAGTCAAGGACAGAGGGTTAAGTGCGGAAACGACGGAACTATAGGCATACAAAAAAGAGATCGGATACAGAGATGCAGAGGAAACGTTCATTCCAGTAGTGGTGGTAAAAAGTCTAGTGAGAAATGAGAGTAAACCACCTACTATTTTTATTCCGTACACTCCCAATTTACTGAATAAGTTCCAGTAACGTTCATTAAACATGTTTAATGTGGATTTCTTCTTTGAGAAATAGTAATGTTGACGGGACTCCAGGATCGTTCTTACAATCCGGAGGAGAAAAAGTGGAGAGAGAGATCACTCTCCAAATGAAGTTTAAAAGGTGTCCACAGTTAAAGAGTTTCAATTGTTACTTTCTTATTAAATACTGTTGGGTGAGTTAAGGATTCTCTACCTGACCCCTTCTTTTCACTCTACAAACTTTCAAATATAACCTTATAATTTCTCTTTTCCAAAATAGATGTCAATGTTTTCATCACAACGTAAAAAATGTCGGAGTCATAATTGCCATGTTCAATTTTTTTTTCAGTAAACTACGTCATCGTTCAATAAGTCAAACAAATATGTTATCAATTCTTTTCTAATGTCATTCAAATGACGTTTCCGAATTCACTGTTTTTAGATCAATTGAGAAAGTATTAACTAAAATACTTTACAAATCCTATTTTTATATTTACAGAGTCAATAATAAATCGTGAAACTTGGTATGGTTACGAAAGAGTTTTGCATTCGTCCTAAAACCAAAATAAAAAGTACCGAACTTTTCTGGTCTAGCAGGGAGAGAGTGGAAGTCTTCAGGGGGGTTGGTGGGAGACCCGATGTACAAATTAGTAGGTAATCTTAAGATTCAGTTGTCTCCCTCGTTTTTCAAAACTAACTGAGATTTATAAAGTTTATGTAACTCTTTGTACTTAAGAGGAGTCAGAGAATAAGTGGAAAGTAGTATAACGTTTTGGTAGTTTGTGTACGGGACAGTTAAAAAGATATAATACATTTGTTTTCTAAAGGTTCTCCTAAACCATCTACCACCTAAAGTTTAATTTATTTTTTACACGGGTATTGTGTCGTTAATAAAGTAATTGAGACTTATTAAATTTAAGAACGTTAACTTGGTACAGAACTCACTTTTTTTTTTTTTGATGTGTATTATGGTTTAGGTTATTTGTCTTCCTTCGTTAACCACATGACAGGTGTGTGAAACAAAATTTTTGTGTAAATACCACTACCAAAATGTTGAGACATTTATATGATTTTTGGTGACTTAATATGTGAAAGTTCCCACTTAAAATACTATACATTTAATATAGAGTTATTTCGACAATAAAAAATTTTTAGTTTGATTCACAAGACATTCTTTTAGGACGATCCTTTATTTACTAAAAAAGGAACAATCGTAGTATAAATTCTCACATATGTTTTCACTTTATTTGTTCGATTTACAAGTGACGTCGGGTCTATTCCACAACGATAGATACTCTGTCTTATAAATGACACGATGTCAGAACTAAGGGTTTAATATTAGACTGTCTGGACACACTTTAAGGTGACTTTGGGTGGTAATGTGCTATTTTGCATCCCGTAGTGAACCGTGTAACACGTCATATGAATATAAAAATTTCCTAAGAAACGACAGTGAAAGTAGGCAAAAACAAATTGACTGTTTTCCTAGTTCGTTTCCAATACTACTATAGAGTAATACTATAAAGAAATTTCATTTAAACCTATCTTTGTACTTTCAATGGGGTCATGTTTGTAGATCAAAACTTGAGTGATTTTCAAAAACCTTTATTGTAAAGTCTGCAAGAGGTGAACCTATACCCTTCCTCCTTATCAGTCCTCCCAGTAATAAAAGACCTTTTTACCAAAACTATCGTAGTTTCTTAGAATTCTCAGTCTTTCGTGAAATCTCTATTAGACCAATTTAGGTGACGGAAGGATCTACTTCTTTGTTTCTGGGTTTCTCCAATTCATTAAACACGTTCCAGTACATCGTTCAAGCACTTTCTCATCTTGTCTTTCACCCAGAGAACTAAGAGATTGGGGTTTAAAAGTAGGAGAATAAGGGATTTGATGATAGTAGATCCCTTTTAATTTTAAACAATCCACAAGGGTCAAATTTTTTTTATGAACATACATTTTATTAGAGAACATATCATCCGTAAATTCCTTATAAAAATTTAATACTCAATAAAAGGTAAATAAAAATAAAAAACACATTTTATATGCGTTTGTCAAAACACTCTATAAAACATTAAGTAGAGTACTATTTCTTTTAACGTGTTCCTCTCTAATCTTCCCAATTCCTTCCTCGGTCCTTTGTTAGTGTAGAGAAAGGTTTAAGGTGACACGGAGTGTTTTTAGGGTTCTCCCAATTTTTTTTAATCAGTAAACTTACTTGGTACTTTTAATTATTATAGTGTGAGACAATCTCTCTCACTTCCCTTTGTCAGTAAGACCTTTTGTCAAAGTGTCAAAGATAGTTTCCGGAAACTTTAAAAAATATCAAATTTGATTATTTAGATATAGACCTTTGATTAATATATTTATATTTGGTACTAGGTCTTTGTGTCGAAACGTCTCTTTCCAAGTAACGTCGGAATAAATAGTACTCTTCTTTGACGTTTGTACTATCATAAAAGTTGACTGTTAACAGTAACATCGATTATTTTATTTTAAACCTTAAATTACGTTTTATACACTATATCATTCAAAATTTTCGTCTTATGTTTTAAAATATACACCATATATAAAATTTTATATTTTTGAACACCTATCTTTGTATGTAACTAACGGAAAGTCATCATTTTGATACCCACCGAAACGAATATAATAGGTTAAAAATTTACTTTTTATACATACCAAAAATATCATCTTTTGGAAATTATCCACGACAATAATTTTATTTGTATTTTACTCGGTTGGTGACTTTTTGGTTAAGTTTTTTATTTTAATATTAGACGGAAACCTTACTTCATAAATATCCGAAACCCAAGTCTACTGAAAGGTGATGTAGCGTAATAGGTTATGGTAGTAAAGCGTACAACAACGGTTCACGAAAAGAAATGTCTTAGTGCATGCTAATCATAGATAGTATTATTTATCAAAAAACTCTAAGATTTCTTATGGTAAGTGAGGTCTCGAATATTTATGTAGTAAGAAAACTAAACGAACCAGTCTGGCGTGGTTAATTTTGGTTTGGAGTGAACAGAGGGTTTGAATCAAGTCCACCTCTCCGAGGACCGACGAAGGACTCTCCAAAGGATTAACTTCAGTCAGGGAGAGAACGACGTGTACCATTTCAGGACGAAAGAGAAACGTCATAGACGTGAGTGTGTTTCCGTAGTCCCCGGTATTAAGAAGTAAAGTGTTTTTGCGTGCTCAATTAGTTTCAACAGTGTATCTCTTGGCCTTCTTGTCGTTTGTGAAAGTTCCATTATCGATGTGCAGCTTTTCCTGTTAGTTTGTAACAAAATTTGTTCTTTTGTCCAAGATCACTACAATAAGTAAGATTCTCTTAACCAATTTCCCCTAAAGATTTCAGGACTCAGAGTGGAAATCTTTTTAAGGGGGACAACGAATGTGAAACCTTATTATTCCGGTCAATCTTCCGGGAAAATAAAGAGAACAGTCGCACTAAGTACGGGGTTGTAAACTTTACTTCTCCTAGGAAAGGACTGATCTGGAGTCCTTCTGTTGGTCCTTTCGTTTGACTGTTGCACCCAAAGACGACAGTCTCCAAACGTGTAGTTAGTCGTTCTGAGGTCTACCGTACACAAAAGTCACTAGTGCAGTGAATGGTAGTTACAGTGTAATTTAGGAACGTCATTTTTACCCAAGAAAAGGGGTATAAGTGTTCGTCTACTAGAGACTGAAGTAGGAGTCCGGAGAGTCCAACCCTTCTTTTGTCTCGTTGACACAGAGGACGACGGATAATCGCACTTCTGTGTACACGTTCTCCTCCCTGAGCAGGTTCACTCTTCCTTACTTCTGAGTTAGGAACCGTCATGAACTTAAATAAGGTCCTCTATAAAAGTGGAATCAAATCCACCGAGTCACCATTTCTTAGGCGGAACGGTTACGTCCCCTGTGCCCAAGCTAGGGACTGGCCCTTCTAGGCGGGGTGGGGGGTGGGGCCTCCTCCTTTACCGTTGGGTAAGGTCATAAGAACGGACCCTTTAAGGTACCTGCCTACTCGGACCGCCCGACACAGGTACCCCAGCGTCTCTCGACCTGTGCTGACTCGTGCGTCGTATGAAAAAGATGTAAGTTAATTTGACACAAAACTTAAAGCGTAACGAGTAAAGTTTCACATTCTTATGGTAATAGAGACAATAATCTTGGGAAGATAATAATTCGTCAAAGAGTGTAAGAAAACTAAAAAGGGTCCAAGTGAGGGTATGAACGGACGAGTCATGAAGAGGGGAGTGGATCGTCTTCGTTGAGTTCCCTCTTGTCAAGATAGTTGTCTTCCTAGACTCAAAATCTACGGCCTCTCTTTTAATGACCACAGTACTATATAGGAATAATAAAGTGTCCAAACCGTATCGTAAGTCATCCTTTAGTAAGACCTGCCTACGGTGATTTTGGGTGTGGTTATGTTCAACCGAAAAAATCATAATAAAGTCTAGGGACTACCTCCCTTTTTACGTACAGACCCTCGTTAGTGTGAGTTCGTATATAGAAGGGGACTACGTTAAAACACTTAGGTTTCACTATTTTTCTTCAACACTGAAAACTGTACTGACTTATTTAAGGCTCCATGACAAACTTAGCTAGTCCAATGAAAGGGGGACTTTATTTAGGTCATACAAATGTGAGAATGGTATACAATTTTCTTACGTAAACTTTTAGAGTACTACTCAATTAAATAAAAAATTTTTCCGTCACCCACCTCCCCCAAGTATATCTTTGACTGTGTCACAACGGGGTTGAAAAAAAAAAGGAGGTTTAAAGACTAGTGAAAAGATTAAAACTTCTAGACGAGGACTCCTTCCCGATCGAAAATGACTCGGAACAAAACCTTTTTAGACTGTCCGTACCGACGTGGGAATAATCTACGATTTCATTGACGGAAACTCACGTTCCCATCATACAAGGTATACACACGTCTCAATTGACTCCTTCGTGTCGATGGAAGGAACGAAAGTTACATTGATGACTTCATCAATCCCGTATTCTGTTTTAACACCATATAATTAAGGAGGACAAGGATTTCTCATCGTATTGAGAAACGAGATTCTAGTTGATATCTAGACCAAAGGAGATGCGACTAAGGATCGTAAATAACAGATAAAACCATTAACAGTAAATGTTAGAACTTCTGAGCAATTTATAACGTCCTCCCGTATGGAATGAAAGTTTTGTCTCAATTAAAATTCCCACAGAATTTATACGAGATCAGGGGAGTTGGGTCTCATGTGGGTGATTTTATTAGAGAAAAGAGAAACGAAATCTTTAGAGTCCCTGTTGGGATTGTTTGAAATATCTTAAAAATCTTGGTCAAACAACCAGAAACGCGTCGTGAAGTCTTTATCTGTCGTGATTTATAACGTCGCCCATTAATTGGTTGGGAAAGATCGAACTTTGACACATTCATACCTGTACAACTTGAAGACTTATAAAATAAGAAAGAAGGAAAATAGCCGAATTCGAATTATGACTTGTAAGACTACTGAGTTAAACTCACTTTCTTTTTTTCTGTAAAAACCAAACTTATTCTTAATAGAACGGTAATTTATCGTAGCAAAAGAGAGTCATATGTCTTACAAAAAAGTAAAATTGTGCGGTAAAAAATACGGGGCTCATCTTTCTGACAGTTTCCATTTGTGAACTCGATTAGAGATCATTCCTTTCGTAAACTAGTGATCAAAACGAAATGAAAACTTGTTCCTGTGAGAAATTCTTCTGTTGGTCGGCGAGGGTCCCACCTTTCACTGATAAGTAAAGACAACATATGTGTCAATTTGGAAGATAATACATAGGATAATTATTCATATAAACGAAAACATCACATGTGACAGAGGACTAGAGACTCGAGTAATGATAATATTAGAAGAGATTTATTTATTGTAGATTCTAAGTTAGGGGTATCTAGACGACAGTCTCTTGTAAAGGAAGGTAAAAAGATCATAAGATCCTGGGTTCCTATTCTAATATTTTAATAAAATTTCGTTTGTAATTTCACCTTAGTGTTAATCCTCAGTCAATTTTGAGTATTTTTCAAATTTACGTAAAAGACTAGGAAAAAAAAAAACCGTTCAACACACATTTGGTATTTATTAAGAATCGAATTTGATACGACTTCTGTCCTTTGGTCTTTTATTAACTTTGTTACTAAAGTTTAGTTATTACTTTTTATCTCCCTTTTGGAAACTATAATTTTATTTCAATAACAAAGTAAGTTGAACGACTTATAATGATCCAAATTACGACAGTAATGATATTATAATAAGAATCTCAAGCAATACAAAACGTGGGAATCAAAATTACGTATCAAGAACCTTGCTACTTCCGTAAATTATTTATAAACCGTTTACTCACTCTCTTACTTACTTACTCAATTAATTACCGCTTACGTGAGATTTATATGTGACGTCACATACTTATTCAAGCATAGAATAGAATGGGTGACTGCAAGTCAAATGTCTACATAGACTTTGTTTCTAGATCCTCTGTTTGTGTTTCTTAACCTTTTGTGAAAATTGGATCTGAGGAACTTTGATTAGAATCTGAGAAAACTCTCACTCAAAAAGTCTCCCTCAAACCAACTTCTTCAGTAATACCTTTTCTTCTTTTCGTCTTAGGATGCACAAACCGTCCAAGACTCATCTAAGAACCCGAAGGGACCACCGAGTCACCATTTCTTAGGCGGACAGTTACGTTCTGTGGACCCAAGTTAGTGACCCAGCCCTTCTAGAAGACCTCTTCTTTTACCGTTGGGTAAGGTCATGAGAACGGACCCTTTAAGGTACCTGTCTCCTCGGACCACCCGATGTCAGGTACTCAACGTTCTCAGTCGATACTGAATGGTTGATTTGTTGTTGTTGTTCCATCTAAAAATCCAATTTCAACCACTCCAAATAACGGTTGTTAAGAAGTCGAAAACAAAATTTATTGAAGATTATAATAAAGTGTTTGGAGTAAGTCAGGATATGATATACGTTTATTATAAAGATTCTTTTCTCAGTATAATAAAGGGATTTCATATAAACTAAAAATTTCGGTATAGGTGTCTCTCCTTTCGTGTACCTTTGAATAGAAGAACGTCTCACCCTTGTGTCAACCTCAAAAGTAACTCTAGTCCCAGTTCTTGGGGGGGGTCCTCACACAAATAACTCCCGTTATGTCTTTTAGAACCGTACACAATAGTTAAACCCTTGATCATGCACGTGGATCTAGTCGTAGTCCGTTAAACAATCTGGGTCTCCGTTCTATGATTCACTACATGATTGTTCCGTTTTTATTCTTTTGGTAAATTTTTCGTGTAGTAATCTAAGTCTTATTTTTGTGCTGGGTTTATCAAATATGTATTTTGTGTGGTGGAACACCTTACTTTCTATTTCTGAAGTGACACAAGACGGCAAACACCTACTACAGTAGTGACACTAATGTACTTCTTCTTTGAAGAAGTGGGGTCTACCAGTGGTAAGAGAGAGCCCATCGGGATCCTAAGTATACAATCACATTAAAAGCAAGTTAAGTTAACATGTTTTTGTGTAACGGAAAAGAGTGACTGTACCCACCTACTCGTGTGACAAAGTAGAATAATAAGTGAAGTCAGAAACGATTACACAAAAGGATATCCTAAATAAGAAAATGAGATCAGTAGTGTTCGAAACGGATCTATTGGTCCTGTCTGAAAGTCTTTGGAGAAAAACAACAACAACAAGGATTCACCCCAGTCTCTAAAAAAAAATTCCTAATAATTTGAGAGTTTGTAAGTTCGTTTTTATGACGAAATAAAGGATAGATCTAATACTCCACATGGGTAATTAATTACGTCTTTCTTTTTTCACCTATTAAACAATTATAAACATCTGAGTCAATAGAGTTGGGAGTGATAAGGGTACCTTCAATCTTTGGTACGCCAATTATAGAAGTAAAAAATTTTAATCCACTGAAGGGACCTCCAGGTCACCAATTCTTAGACGGAACGTTACACCCCTGAACCCAAGTTAAGGACGAGGCCCTTCTAAGGAGTATAACGATCCGTTGATTCGGGCTCTTGGTGTCGATGACTTCGGATCATCGGGTGCGAGGCTCTCGGGTACGAGGTGCTCTCTTCGGTGAAGTCACTCTTCGGGTACATGGCGTTGATCTCTTTCGGACGTACGTCGTTGTTTCCGGGTCGCGTCGGTTTTTATTTTTATTTATTCCTTTTGCTTTTCTTTTGTTTTTCTTACGTGGAAGGTTACGTCCCCCACGCCCAAACTAGGGACCAGTCCCTCGATTCTAGAGTGTACGGAGTACCGGTTTTTTAGTTTCGTATTTCGTCTTTGATATAACATTGTTTAAGTTATTTCTGAAATTTTTACCAGGTGTAAAAAATTTTAGAATTTTCATTTAATTTTTAATCCTTTGGTTCCCGATCTTTCCTATTCGTATAGTGGGTTTAGGTGTAATAGTTAATTACCTATACGATTCAGGTTTAGGGACCGGAAAATATGGCAAATGAGATGATATACTGTGTTATAACGAATCTTCATCTCAGTTCAAAATTTACCCGAGAGGTCTACCTTTTTGAGTAATACGAATCGTTGATCCGATGAAATATGTTTTTAATAGATAAAGAACACTAAAAAGATAAAGTGCAGAATTTTCATTACGATTGTAAAGTGAGACTATTTTCTTTTCGATCTAATACATAAAGGATTGACGTTAAATTTTTTTTGTATATGAAACTCTAACCCAAACTACATATACATAAAAATTTTGGTCCTTTTCCCTTTGTGACGACTAAAAAGGTAATCGATATTTTAGTTATTATATAAAGTTCTACTCTTTCGTAACATCCAAAAATTAGACAACGTGTATGTTTAAGAAGGTCTACGAACTGACTAGGTACAATGTATTTAAACTACTGTTGACAGAACGTTAAAGATTAACTTCCTCGAAATTCATTAACACGATTTCGGTACAAGTCACACACGTCGTGACTTCTTCGGGTCTGTGGTCTCTCCCTTGAATGTGGTCTCGACAATTATCTTAGGTTTAAGACCAAAAATTTCGTCGGTCGACGTTAGGTGAACACTACCTTCTTCTTTGTCTACTTAAACTATGTTTACTAAATAGACACTTTCGTCTTTGGACTATAAGTTTTAAGTGTGATCGACTAGAAAATTTTTTCGTTTATGTAGAAACGAAAACCTGCTAGTGAACTTTATTCTTGTTCTTTGGAGTCCTGAGAATTTTATACTTTGTATTGAAGGGAACCTTTAAAAATTTCTACCTTAATCTTATGGTAAACACAGTATAGAAAACAAAAATTTTAGCCCATATTTTAAGTCTTTTTTTACAAAGAACATTCTAGGTATTGATCATTTGTGTTACAAAATACAAGGGTCCACTCACAATTCATTTTATACTTAAGTTCATATGGTTCAAAGAAACCTGAAGGGACCACCGAATCTGCCATTTCACAGACAGATGTTACGCCCTCTGGACCCAAGCTCAGGACCCAACCCTTCTATGGGACCTCTTCCTTTACCGTTATGTGAGGTCATGATAACGAACCTTTTACAGTACCTGTCTCCTCGGACCATCCGATGTCAGGTACCCCAGCGTTTCTCAGCCTGTGCTGACTCGCTGAAGTGTGTGTTCAAAGAAACCTTCTTTTCCATGTATAAACAATCACTCCCCTTTTTTCCTAGTATAATTTATAGAGAATGATTTAAACTGAAGCTAATCGGATACAGTAGTAATTGATTAAGGAGAAGGAGGAGGAGAAGAAGAAGAGGGGGAATCATCTATACCTGTTGAATTTCGTCACTAAAAAAAAAAGAAGTAAGTACTCTATAAATAATTTTGTTGTGTAACTTACCTTTTTTTAGTTATGTTGTATGCGTAACAATGACTTTTGTATAAACAACAACAAATCGGTCATTCACCACAGACTGAAAAAACACTGGGGTATTTGACATCGGACGGTCAGAGGAGAGAGGCACCCCAAAGGGTCTTCTCTTATAACGTCGTCCAACGGTAAAGGAGGAGGTTCCCTAGGAGGACACAGAGAACGCAGAGGAAGGAGCCGTCCGTCTAAGAAATGGTGGCTCGGTGGTCCCTTCGGTTTTTGACATATGGTAGTATGGTTTTTTTTCCTAAAATAAAACCCTTTAACTAAGGATTAAATACCGTTCAAAATGAAAGTCTTTATTTTGGTGTTTTGTTGTGTTAGATTAAGTCAGAATTTCCGACCGTACGATTCGTTCCTTACAAGAATAAGAGGATCCTCGAGGAGGAAATGTGACAGTCCATGGACCAAGACGGAAACCCACACTAAACTCGGTGGGTCAGTAGTTGTCATGTACAACATCAGGAAAAGGAACTCAATGGAGAATTACCACATTGAAGTCGACACAGGAAAGTCGGTGTAAGTTAATTGAACCGAAGATCGTTGAGAAACTCCGTAAGACAAGGGAAGAGGTCCCATAGAAGAGTTGGGTCGCTAGCTTGGGTCCAGAGGGCGTAACGTCCACCCAACAAAAATGGTCGTCTCGGTCGTCCCTTCGGGAGAGAAAAAGGTCAAAGGTAGTTGAAAACCAATTAGCGACGAGAGTAGACATGTTGAAACACGTAGAACGATTGGTGGTAGAGGTTCCCACTCTCGAAGGGTCGATGTTTTACTGGGGACGTGACTACTGGTAATGGACTGTGTGAGGAACCAACGGGTCTTGTCACTAAAAGTTTGATACTTAAAACCGGGCAAATAATCCAAGACTAGTCTTAAAAATTTTTACTTTGTCTTTATCGTAGTTTCCACATGATGTGTATCGTTCCCATTGATGAGACTCAGAAAAAAAAAAAAAAAATGAGACTCAGAATTTTATTTTACATAAATAATTACACTTAGCACCGAAATTTTCAGACTTTCCGGGACTCAGTCTCATTCTCTTAATACTTTTAGAAACGATCAAACGAAGTTGCGGCACGCGTACAAAGAGAAGAGACCAAAAGAAGAATCATTGGGAACTGAGAGAATCGTGAATAATAGTGTGGGACCTTAAATAAAAAGTGTGAATTTCGAAACGTCCTCCTTTTTATGTATATGATTGTGTATTGATATGATTGTATATATCATCATAAGATTGTACATTATTATGGCATACGGTTGTCTATTGTTTCCTTGTACAGAAATCTGGAGGAATCTTTAGTTAAATAAAAATCATTTATTGATTCCTCTTCAGTCCAGTAGATTTATAATAAAGACACTAACAGTGTTCTGGAACATTTTCAGACGACACTGAATCAAGGGATCAGATAAACCATTCTTATTAAGGGCTACGATTGAGAACCTTTTAATTATAATCGTCTGATTATGATACTATCCAACAAGACTCGTTCTCATCCTATTTATATACCTACCTCTCTGGACGATTTTGTCGTTAAAGTTCTGGGGATAATTAATCGAAGTAACGTATAAGAAAAACTAACAAGGAATTTTTTATAAATCCCTAAGGGACCATCATTTCGATCATTTCTTAGACGGTCGTTACTCCCTCTGGACCCAACCCTTCTAGGGGACCTCTTCTCTTGGGTGAAGTCATAAGACCGGACCTCTTAAGGTACTTGACATGTCAGGTACCCAGGGTTTCTCAGTCTGTACTGACTCAATGAAAGTGAAGTGGTTTTATATAAACAGAATCAATTCTAATAAAAAGTGTAGACATTAGAAGGGTAATGTTAGGTTCTTCTGAAAACTCTTATGTCTTGTACTAAATCTTCCAATTTGTAATAAAATTCTGGGTCTTTTCTTGAGATACTTACCTACACTGAATTCTCTACGAATATTATTAATTTAGTGCTACTTCCTGTCCACTTCTCAATTTTAAATAGTCCTCGATGTTTGTCTGAGAATTTTATTTACGGTACTTTAGTCAGTCCCTATCTCTGTTTTCCTTTTTGTGTTTGGACACCTCAATTTCACATGATCGAACAATTATCCATTTTTTTTAATAAATATCAAATCATATATAAACTTACATAACGATTTAAAAACTGTATTTCAAAGTGATAGGAAAAGATTAAAGGAAATCCACGCACAAAGGAACAGTAACCCCTGATTTCGAAGAACGTTGTATCAAACAAAACGATTAAAATTCAATCTTCTGTCTCTATTACACAGTATGATAGATGGGTTCTGTTTACGAAAAGAAATTCCCTCAGTCCAATTTTCACCATTTATTTAAACCAAGGTAGATGTATTACCGTACTAGTTCTACCATTATACTGTTTTTGAAATACTGTCAGTAGCATAAGACACCCTCCGACTGTCATCGTTCCACTTGTTTGTTCAACCTCAGATACGAACCTGTTCCACATCTGTCGTCTAAATCATTGACCTTTACAGGGTAGTTGGTGGTAAGGGTAAAGGGTATCTTCTGAGTTATAGTCCACCGTTCTTTTTAAGGGGTGTTTCTTTCTAACCACGCAATCGTAAGGTATCCTTCGTTTCTGGTACCTTTCAATCAAATAAATCCCGTCCAGTATATCCGTCCTAGACTCGGAATCATTGTTGAAAACCTCGTTACTTCAATCTTCAATCCGTATTGAGAAGTTTCTGTCAAGGACTCTGGTGTTAGTCTTTTGTGAGTTGAAATATCATTCTTCAACTCTTTTTATATGAGTTCTCTTTGTAAAATTATGAGTAAAACTTCTTTCCTCTCAGTGGTCTTTTGACTCAGTGACCACTCTTCTACCCGGTGTCTTTCTTAATCTCACTATTTCCACCCTAAATTTTACATGGTCGAAACGTATACTACTCGTTTCACCTTTCTTGCCCCAGAAACCTTAATACGTCTAGTGTGCAAGAGTCTGATTGAGAAGATGAACGATCTACATACTATTACCTGTCTAATTAATTGAAGAGAATCGAAACTAAAGACTTTACTTTTTTTTTATGAACATATAATTCCCGGATTAAATCGTATCAAAGACCATACATCACCCTCTGGATTCTCTCAAGATAATAAAAACGAAAATTATCCCTTCTATCTAAATAAAGACATCAAGACAAGAACGGATATTAAAGGGAACACTGGTTATTATGTATAAAAACTCTACAGACTGGTCTCAGACTTCCGTGGTAGACACCGTCAACCAGAGTGAGTAATCGAAGTTATTTGACTCGGTTGGTTTAGAGTGTCACCAACCATGGGAACTCTCGATAGAATAAACCGTTTCCTAATGGGATATAAAGTATTGAAAAAAAAATTCGACCCTCTCCATCAATTTCATCCACCCGATTTCGTCGAAATGAAACGTCACGATGCACCGGTTTAATATCACTACTAATTAAACATTAACGAAACGAGTAATAATTTACAAGTGTTATTGCCACTACTATTCATTGTACCTGAAGTGTAAAGACCCGAGATAGATGATATAGTACGAGAGGGACTTCGAGACTCATTTTGAATATGTATCCATCTTTAACACAGATTTCCTTTATTCTTAATAAATTACTTTGTTTTGTAGGGACTGACATATGTAGACTTACTCGTCATGGGGGACGTTTCATCAAGGGAACCCTTCAATATGTTTATAAGATTGTTAGAACGGTAACGAGTTTTGTAAAAACCTTGAAGAGAAAACCTTGACGGAATTCTGGGTCAAATACTCGGCATGTTTTTTCAGTCTGAGTAATTAAATATCAGTGTGGATTAAAAAGTGGAGACTATCACAATGGGTCGTACTAATGGGTAGAACCGAGACTCACTAAAACGATTAAGGTTTTACTTTAGGTAGGAGTTTCCCATTTGTAAATTATAAACGGTGATAGATCCCATAAATCTTCTTATATAGTGTAAAGACTTCCGTTAAAGTTTTTCTTGAGGTCTTAAGGTCTATGAACTTATTGTAGAAGGTACAGTGACCCGAGTGACTCCTGTTAAGACGAGACTTATATTTCAACATCATATAAAAAACTGACAAAGTAAGTTGCTTGCAAATAGTTCACGATTGATAACGGTTAAACAAATGAGTAAGTGAGTGAGTTGTTCATAAATAACTCATAGTGATCCGTGACCTAATACCTAGGTCGTCACTCATCCTATTTATTCCGGTGATAAGAATATCTGTGAAGTAAATCATCCCTGTGTTTATAATTTATTCATTAATGTCATTCATTAATGTCATTATCCTTGTACAAAGTCCTTCTAGATTCGATGAGATCCCTATTCCAATTGAGAGGACTCCTATACTGAAATTTTAACTCTAAACTTTTTACTCATCTTCACAAGGTCCATCCCCTTATCGTACATTTTAGAACTCCCGTTCCTTCGTACTACAACATCCTTGACTTTTTTGTCAGTCGTACCGATCTGACAAACCCCCTATCGTTCTGATGACCATCTCCGACCTGGTATGTCTCGGATTTTTCGGTAGAATGATTAAGTCAACATGGGTGTGACTTCGTACTCTTACGTTGAAATCAACGTCTCACTTTACCATCCTTCTCTCTGACCTCCATCCTTCTTGTAAATCATCCAATAATATTTTTAATCCTCTCTTACTACCGTCATTTCTACTTCTCTCCATGTATCTAAACTCTTTATGAGTCTTCCATTTTCCTTGTCTAAGTAACCGATAGTGTCTATTCCTGTCCTTCTCAATCCTTGTTAATAATCCAACAACCAAACTTTTGTTTCCACACTACCACGGTGAGTGACTTAACCCCTATGACTTCTTAGTCGAGATTAGTAAGTAACCCCCTCTTCACTAATCAGGTAAAACTTATATGATAGGAACTCCATGGTCTCCCCATAGGTTCATTTCTATAATTCTTCTGTCAACCTATATATTCACACACGGAGTTCTACCTCTGACTTGAACCTTAATATCGAAACACTCCGTAGTCGTTGTCCTTACTTAGTCTAGTAAATTCCATTCATATGTCACTTTTCTTATGTTTCGAGCCTTTTTGGGGACTTTATGACAAATTCTTGACCCGTCTCCTCCTCTACGGACGATTTTAACTCCTCATTCTTTCTCTCTTTCTTCTGGTCCTCTTACACCATCGTACCTCTGGTTTCTTTCTGTCGTAATTTTTTATTATTGTATACATTTATCACGGTCTATAACGGTTCTCCAGTTCATTCCAACCGTACTTTACGTAGATACCCTGAATCTCCTATATTTAATGTCTAATAGGTCTTATGTCATCTTTGAGAAAATTAATTACAGAACACGCACCCTGGACCCTTAACCACCACCAAATCAACGATTCAACACAGACTGAGAACGTTGGGGCTCCTGACACCGGACGTTCCGAGGAGACAGGTACCCTAAGAGGTCCGTTCTTATGACCTCACCCAACAGTAAAGGGAGAGGTCCCCTTGAAGGACTAGGTCCTTAGTTTGTACCCAGAGGTTAGTCAATCATCAATTGACTTTTCACTAATTTAACCCATTAGTGTTTGTTTTAATGTGAGAAAGTGTATAATAAAATTAGATTTTGTATATTGACATGTAAATAAACGGTCACAAACTATATCCCGAATTTGTAACGAATACCAAACAATAAACTTAGACACATAACTTTAGTCGGAGTCCAAAGAACGTATTGATTATATGTATTTACGGAACAGTATTTACATAAAGGGACAAACCCCCTTAATAAATTTCATTTAGTTCTTAAATTTCTGTGAGTACCTCTCCTAAGACTCTTCTACCACTTCTTCGTGTTCCTAAGAAAGAGGGAAAATTTGGTTAATATGACCACCTTAGACAAACTAAATTGATAAAACCTTGAGATCTGAGAGGACTTCAGAACCTTAGGGTTACCTTCCAAATCTACCATTTAACACCAATTAGAACTAGTTAAAGTCGAGAGTCGTGTCATCAAAAATAGGTAGAGGGGTGGAGAGTCAAGTCTCCGTCTATCGACACTCGTCTAAGGTCCTTGTCGGACGTTACATCGAGTGTCCTCGGTTCCATCGTCTCTCTAGAGACAGGTATTTTATAGTCCCTAGACACGAGACTAACAACTAATGACCAAGATTTGAGCCTCCACGTTTGTTTCTCTACCCACGGGTAACAACATGGAGGGGGTTAACAACGTTGGAGGTAGGGGAATAAACTTCACTGGAGTCCCTTAAATTTTCCAACCATGTAAAAATATAAGGGAAGTAAAAAGGAAAGGGAAAACCACTCACTTCTTTTAGTCTTTCAGTAGCACGGACCGGTCCCTTTTCATGTCCGAGTCTTTTCTGGGCTTTTCTTGAGTTTCAAATGTGGAGTCCAATTAGGAACCGCGTTCTATGATGATGATGATTACTATTATTATTATTTGTTTTTGTTTTGAGAAGTTTAAGAACCCTTTATCCTCTTGGACTAAAGGTCTCGATGGTGTAATAAGTTCAGTTTACGGGTCATGACTTGTTTTTAGGCGTTCTATGTTTCTTTGTACTTTCATCCCACCTAGGTAAGTTAATTTTTTTATTTAGTTATCTTTGACGGGGACTTTTTCTGTACTATCACCTAGATGATCTATTTCTGAAATTCCCTGAAAGGACCTCCAGGTCACCAATCCTGAGGTATGAAGGTGACGTCCCCCGAGTCGAAGTCAGGGACGAACCCGTTGATTCTAGAGTGTTCGGTACGTCTCAACAGTTTTTTTAATTTGTTTGTTTTTTTTAGAGGAAATTTCTACGAGTTTCCTGATTTCCTTCTACACCTCTCTCAGTTCTTTTGTTACAAAGTTATTTTACCCTGATAGTTAATTCTTTATCCTTTTAGATCTTTCTTTGGTTTTTCTTTAAGACCTTGACTTTTCTTGTTACTTACTTTAATTCTTAAGTAATCTCCCTAAGTTTCCGTCTAAACTCGGTCGTTTTCTTTTTTAGTTATTTGAACTTCCAGTCAAGTCAAGTCAGTGAGTCATAACAGGCCGAGAAACACTGAGGTACTTAACGTCGTGAGGTCCGGAGGGACAAGTAGTGATTGAGGACCTCAAGTGAGTTTGAGTGCAGGTAGCTAGTCACTACGGTAGGTGGTTAGAGTAGGAGACAGTAGGGGAAGAGGAGGACGGAGGTTAGGGAGGGTCGTAGTCCCAGAAAAGGTCACTCAGTTGAGAAGTATACTCCACCCATTTCATAACCTCAAAGTCGAAGTCGTAGTCAGGAAGGTCACTTGTGGGTCCTGACTAGAGGAAATCTTACCTGACCAACCTAGAGGAACGTCAGGTTCCCTGAGAGTTCTCAGAAGAGGTTGTGGCGTCAAGTTTTCGTAGTTAAGAAGCCGAGAGTCAAAAGAAGTGTCAGGTTGAGAGTGTTGGTATGTACTGGTGACCTTTTTGGTATCGGAACTGATCTACCTGGAAACAACCGTTTCATTACAGAGACGAAAACTTATACGATTAGATCCAACCAGTATTGAAAGGAAGGTTCCTCATTCACAGAAAATTAAAGTACCGACGTTAGTGGTAGACGTCACTAAAACCTCGGGGGTTTTTATTTCAGACTGTGAAAGGTGACAAAGGGGTAGATAAAGGGTACTTCACTACCCTGGTTTACGGTACTAGAAGCAAAAGACTTACAACTCGAAATTCGGTTGAAAAAGTGAGAGGAGAAAGTGAAAGTAGTTCTCCGAAAAATCGAGGAGAAGTGAAAGACGGTATTCCCACCACAGTAGACGTATAGACTCCAATAACTATAAAGAGGACCGTTAGACCTAAGGTCGAAGACAAAGAAGGTCAGGTCGCAAAGAGTACTACATGAGACGTATCTTCAATTTATTCGTCCCACTGTTATATGTCGGAACTGCAGGAGGAAAAGGATAAACCTTGGTCAGACAACAAGGTACAGGTCAAAATTGAAAACGAAGGACTGGACGTATGTCCAAAGAGTTCTCCGTCCAGTCCACCAGACCATACGGGTAGAGAAAGTCTTAAAAGGTGTCAGATGACACTAGGTGTGTCAGTTTCCGAAACCGTATCAGTTATTTCGTCTTGATCTACAAAAAGACCTTGAGAGAACGAAAAAGCTACTAGGCCGTCTGCAACCGTTAAACTGGAGACCAAGGAGACGGAAAAGATTTTGGTCGAACTTGTAGACCTTCAAGTACCAAGTGCATGACAACTTGGACCGAACCTCTTAAAACTCGTAATGAAATGACCGTACACTCTACTCACGTTAACGCGTCATCAAACTCGTAAGAAACCGTAACGGAAAGAAACCCTAACCTTACTTTTGACTGGAAAAGGTCAGGACACCGGTGACGACTCAAAAGGTTTAAACGACCGTATAACTCACGTCGTGAAAGTGTCGTAGTAGAAAGTCCTAAACTTTGAACTTCTAACCTGTTGCATTTACTAACTTAAACTCCTTATCTTTCTTTTTTCTAACTTCTTTTCACTTCTCTCAGATTTCCTGGACACCCTGTGTTAGTTTACCTGGTTATGTGTGTAACACTCCTAGGGACATTCTTTTCTCTTTCTTTCCAAATCTCTCTTATAAACTTGTACTACCGACTTCTAAAAGGGTTAAACTATTTTTATTTATTAATTTTTATTCGTAGGTTTTTCAAGTTCCTTGAGGTTTCTCTACTTAAGTTTCTCTTAGTGTTGTTCTATGTATTATTAATGTGAAAACTATCTTTTTATGATTCTTTCTTAGAACTTTCGTTTGCTCCCTTCACTGAACAGTGTATGTTCTCGAAAAGTTACCCTAATAGTTGCCTAAAGAGTAATTTATAAAACGTTCGACCTTCCATCAACCGACTATATAAGTTTCACGACTTTCTTTTTTTTGAATTATTTATTTTCATTTATTGTTTTTGGGGGTTGTTAAGGTAAGTTTTTAACCGTTTCTTGTGCTTGTCGGTAAAGAAGTTTCTTCTATATGTTTAACGATAATTGGTGTACTTTTCTCCGAATTGTAGTAATTAATAAGTCAAGTCAAGTCAACAAGTCAGTACAGGTTGAGAAACACTGGGGTACCCGACGTCGTGTGGTCCGAGGGGACAGGTAGTGGTTGAGGACCTCGAACTCGTTTGAGTACAGGTAGTTCAATCACTACGGTAGGTTTGTAGAGTAGGAGACAGTAGGGGAAGAGGAAGAAGTTAGAAAGGTTCGTAGTCCCAGAAAAGGTTACTCAGTCGAGAAGCGTAGTCCACCGGTTTCATAGCCTTAAAGTCGAAGTTGTAGTCAGAAAGGTTACTTGTGGGTCCTGACTAGAGGGGATCCTACCTGACCAACCTAGAAGAACATCAGGTTCCCTGAGAGTTCTCAAAAGAGATTGTGGTGTCAAGTTTCGTAGTTAAGAAGTCACGAGTCCAAAAAAATACCAGGTTGAGAGTGTAGGTATGTACTGATGACCATTTTGGTATCGAAACCGATCTACCTGGAAACAACTGTTTCATTACAGAGACGAAAAATTATACGACAGATCCAACCAATATCGAAAAGAAGGTTCCTCGTTCGCAGAAAATCAAAGTACCGACTTCAGTGGTAGACGTCACTAAAAACCTCGGGTTCTTTTATTTCAGAGAGTGACAAAGGTAACAAAGGGGTAGATAGACGGTACTTCACTACCCTGGTCTACGGTATTAGAAGTAAAAGACTTACAACTCAAAATTCGGTTGAAAAAGTGAAAGGAGAAAGTGAAAGTAGTTCTCCGAGAGAAGTCAAGGAGAAGAGAAAGACAGTATTCACACCACGGTAGACGTATAGACTCCAATGACTATAAAGAGGGTCGTTAGAACTAAGGTCGAACACGAAGTAGGTCGGGTCGCAAAGAGTACTACATGAGACGTATATTTAATTTATTCATCCCACTGTTATATGTCGGAACTGTATGAGGAAAGGGTTAAACCTTGGTCAGACAACAAGGTACAGGTCAAGATTGACAATGGAGAACTGGACGTATGTCTAAAGAGTGTTCCGTCTTTTCCGCCAGAACATAAGATTAGAGAAAGTCTTAAAAGGGGACAAACAACACTAGGTGTATCAGTTTCCGAAATCTCATCGGTTACTTCTCCTTCATCTACAAAAAGACCTTGAGAGAACGAAAAAGATATTAGGTTGTCTACTACCGTTAAACTAGAGATCAAGGAGACGAAAAAGATTTAGGTAATTAATAATCCCTTTACTTTTAGTTTTGATGGTACTCTATGGTGGAACATAGGTAATGTTACTAAGAAAACTATTCCTACATCTCTTTAACGTTGAAAACGCGTGACAACCACCCTCACATTTTACCATATTAGTGACACATTCTGTTAAACTACTAAGAAGTTTTTTAATATTTATCCTAATGGTACACTACGTCGTTAATGTGAAGACCCATATGGAGTTTCTTGATTTTCATCATAGAGTTTCTTTAAAACATGTGAACACAAGTATCGTCTAATAAGCGTTATCGATTTTGCATCTTTATTGGGTTTACAGATAACTGTCTACTTACCTATTCATTTACACAATATACGTGTGTTACCTTATAATATACCTGAATTTTTCCTTACGTCAAGACTGTACGATGTTGTATCTACTCGGAACTCCTGTAGTACAGTTGACTTTATTCAGTTAGTGTTTCACTTTTTACGACATACTAAGATGAATGTACTCTATCATTCATCAGTTTAAGTATCAATAGTCGCTGTCCTCCTCTCCTCCCTAACCCCTCAATCTTAAATTACCCATATCTCAAAGTCAGAATGTTCTACTTTTCTCAAGACTTCTACCCACCATCATTACTATCGTGTTGTAATACTTATGTAAATCATGGTAACTGGAGATGTGAATTTTTACCACTTCTAAAGTACGACACACAACAAGTGATATTAAATTTTTTTTTACCCTTTTTTCACGAACAAGTGTTAGACTCAAGTCTTGGGATTTATACTAAAAGGGGTTAGATAAAAACAAGTGGAGTTAGGCTACTTTTGTAAATTACGGTAAAAGGAAAATACTAAAAAGTTTTTATAAACTAAGTTAAAAGTATCTTTGTTCATAGAAGAAAAAGGATAAATATAAAGTATATTATTATTTACTACCAAATGCATTAATGGTTGAAGATATTAATCTCATTTTTAATATGGAGCATATTTGTTTAACTTATCTGTGTTGATTAAAAAAAAAAAAAAAAACGGACGTGTCGTACACCTCAGAATCAAGGTCCCGATTCCTAATTTTAACGTAGGTACGTAACCTTCGTGATCTGGTGGTCTATAGAGTTGCATTGACTAAGAACCATTCGGATGATGTTAGATCACTCTTGTTTTTAGGTATTTATTTGATTCGTCGTTGCATAATGAGTATACACAAGTCACACGACATCCGTAGTCAACCATACGAAATATTTCCATTGCCTCTCATGGTTAATTAAACATAATACAACCAATTTACCTTCAATCAATACTCTCAAAGATTACATCTCGGGTCTCTACTAGTCCACCTTCAATATAACGTTACTCGATTTTTCCTTTATCCTCAACTTCCTTACACTTTTAACTTAATCTGACGAGAAAGTTCTTCAAACTGGAACTCCCTCTTCTCACGTCATTGACTTCTCTATTAATGTCAACCACCTATCTATTTATACGTAATAAGAACTCTATCTTCTCTCAAGTCGTTCAAATTTTTGATTTTTCTCATCGATTCGTATTTCTTTTCTCTCTTCTACTAGTCGGTTCCGTCCTTACTTTTAGGTCACTTGTGTATCTTATTAATCAGAACTTATTATCCTTTCCGTAGAAAAAACGACATTATTCTCTCCTCCTCCTTTTCTACCTATATCCACGTCCATCCAAAGTCCAAACTTCCGTGTTTGGATTTCCTCGAGTATAGACTATTGTAGATAAAAAAAAAAGACTCTTGAATCTCCTTAGTAGACGACTTTTACTCCCCTTACGTTCTGTCAATTTCCAAATACCTGTTACATTTTATAAATTTTATTTCAACACATCTTCTCCCCTTTTACTACTGATTTCTTTATGTCTCCTAACACTGAGTCACAACTCCAGGATCAACGCTGTCCATTTGTGATACAATATACAACCCAATTTATCTCAACCTTACCTTCCTCCTACGTTTTTACCTATTTTGTAGTAAGGACAATTGGTTTACCCCTTCTCCCTGTATCTTTGTTTGTCGAAATTTTCTTTTCTTACATATTTAAAACCACATAATACTTTGTCGTTTTTCGTACCGTGTTTTTTATGTATATCATTTTAAGGTAAAGGTATTTCAAGTTTTTGTCTAATTTGATATATAAAATTCTCACGTATGTGTATCTACATTATTTTATACTCTTTTCGTTTTCTTACTAATGACATTCAGACCAGTACCAATGAAGACCCTCTTTCCTTTGTTCACACTAGTCCTACCTTGTATATCCCCTGAAGGACCCACGAACAATATAAGACAAAGAACTGAACTTATTACCATACAAATCAATATCAAATTAGTTCTTTCGTTTAGGTGAAACCCAATCTCTCTCCTTAAATAATGTCTTTAATCTGGTATTCATTAACATCCTCTTTGACCTCTTCACTGCAAGAAGTGCTCCCTCAACCTCCCACCTTCTCAAACTTCGGGTCGAACGGGTCGACAAGTTGACACTGCCGTTTCCTTATTGGTCACCTCTTCAGATACTCTTCGATGACGGAGACACTCAGACGTCGGTTTGTAAACCATTAGTTGGACCCGGACGACAACCCTTCTTCTCGACGTACTCTTCGTCTCCTCTAACTCCTGTTCAATCTTGGTTTCCGGAGGTCTCTCCTTAGCGACGACGAAGTGGAGGTAGAGGGTTTAGAGTGTGTTATACAAGAAAGTGGGTTGGGATTTGGTCTCGGTAAGTCCCTTCGCCTAAGACCCTTTATGTCAAGGGTCCAATAGTTCAACTTTTATTTTACCAGGTCGAGTCCACCGATGTACTCAAAGTGAAATATTAATCGACAAGTCAAATCAAGTCAAGTCAGTGAGGTTGAGAAACTCTGGCGTACCTGACGTCCTGTAGTCCGGAGGGACAGGGAGTGGTTGAGGGTCTCGAATGAGTTTGAGTACAGGTAGCTCAGTCACTACGGTAGGTTTGTAGAGTAGGAGACGGTAGGTCAAGAGGAGGATGGAAGTTAGAAAGGGTCGTAGTCCCAGAAAAATTTACTAAGTCAAGAAACGTAGTCCACCGGTTTCATAACCTCAGAGTCGAAGTCATAGTCAGGAAGGTTACTTATAAGTCCTGAATAAAGGAACTCCTAACGACCAAACTAGAGGAACGTCAAGTTCCCTGAGAGTTCTCAGAAGAGGTTGTGGTGTCGAGTTTTGTAGTTAAGAAGTCACGAGTCCAAAGAAATACCAGGTTGAGAGTGTAGGTATGTACTGGTGACCTTTTTGGTATCGAAACCAATCTGTCTGGAAACGGTCGTTTCGTTACAGAGATGAAAAATTATACGACAGATCTAACAGGTATCGAAAAGAAAGGTCCTTGTTACTAGACAATATTACATAATTATGTAAATACCAATTTGTAGAAAACCTTCCATAATATCAAGTGTTACCTTTCTGGTAGTTTATCAGTTAGTTCGTTTATTTCCTTGTTCTCACAGTAAAGTCCCTGGAGGGACCACCAGGTCGTCGATTCTAAGGTCCGTTACGTCCCAGGCCCCAGTCCCTTGATCGAAGGTGTTCAGCGTTGATTCTCAAGTATACGGTGTTGATTTTTCTAGAGTATCCGGTGTTGATTCTGAGTCGTGTCGGTTTATTTATTATGTATTTGATAAAAAATTTTCTCATAGTAAAGTTTACAATGTATAAGACACAAGGTATCACGATAGTGTCATACATATTTTCACGGCACTTCCATTTCCTTGTTGGGACAGACTGTCACAGTCCTTACCAAAGCGTCTTTTCTTTTATAAAATTTTATCATTATTTTTTCTTAATCGATGGTAAGTAACCGGTAAGTGTTACACGAGAATATAGTAAAACATATTAAACGTGTTGTTAGGATACTCCCTCCGTAATATAAAGGGTAAGACGTCTAGTTCTTCGACTTTACTTCTCTTCATATAATTGAACCGGTTACGGCGTACTCGATTGGTCTATGTCTCGTCATCAAACTTGAGTGTAGACCAAGTCAAGTTGGTGAGAATTGGTGACATGAGATATTAGAAGGTAGACTCAGAACTGTTCATTTGTCTTGTACCGTTCGTCTCCCTTACCGTACTCGTTTCTTCACCGCTCCACTTTCCCACAGAAACGAACGTCTTGTGACTCTTCCGACCACGCCGACTACTGACACTACACCCCTTACCACTCTCCCCTTTCCATTTCGACATTTTAGACGATTCCAAATAAAGACGATACTCTTTCATAAGACTTGAATAGAAGTCAGTTGTCCCTTGGTGACCGTAAATTAATCTAGATACAAAATATTGAGACCGTCATTAATGAATTATCAATATATAGGGAAACATATACACTTACGTATCATATAAATCTGTGAAGAATTGAGAAATGTGTCTTAAAAAAAAAATTACCGACGTGACCTAGAAACAACGACACGTGACCCCGATGAGATCGACACCACGTGTCCGAAGAGCGTCATCGAAGAAAACAACGACTCCTACCCGAGATTCGCGTGCCAGAAGTCATCAACACCGAACGCCCGAATCAACGGGACACCGTACACCCTATAGGGACCTGGTCCCTAACTTGGATACAAGGGGCGTAACCGTCCGTTTAAGAATTTGTGATCTGGTGGTCCCTTCAGGATATGTCTTGACAATCAGTATAATAAAAAAAACTAAGAGTATTGACTGGTCGGATACTCCTTACGTCTTATCCACAATAATAGGGGTAATGTGTCTAAAATTTCGACTCAGAGGCATTCCAATTTGTTGAACAGGTTACAGTGAATCGATTCTTCACTGTGAGACCTACTCTTCGGTCCAAAGAAACTGAGGAACAAAAGAGAAGAAGGAGGTAACATAATGGATTTAACTGGGTCCGTTTAGTCCAGTTGTTTTACTTAGAGTTAGGGGTCCGTAAAAGGTCACTCGACATCGGTTTTAATCACTTAAAAGATAAAGGACATAAGATTCTCGACTTAGTTCTTGTGGCTCTCTTTATAGTTATTCGAGTCTATACGTCTACTGTGGTGGGAATACCGTCTTTCACTTCTTGATTTCTCGGAGAACTACTTTCACTTTGTCCTCTCACTTTTTCGACCGAATTTCGAGTTGTAAGTCTTTTAATTCTAGTGCCGAAGGTCAGGGTGAAGTACCGTTTATCTACCCTTTTGTTACCTTTGTCACTCTCTGAAATAAAAGGACCCGAGGTTTTAGTGACGTTTACCACTGACGTTGGTACCTTAATTTTCTGCGAACGAGCAACCGTCTTTTCGATACTGATTGAATCTGTCGTATAATTTTTCATCTCTGTAACGAAACGGTTGTTTCCAGGCAGATCAGTTTCGATAGCAAAAAGGTCGTCAGTACATACCTACACTCTCAACCTTATATTTCTTTCGACTCGTGACTTCTTAACTACAAAACTGGACACCACAACCTCTTTTGAGAACTCTTAGGGACATAACGTTCCTCCAGGTCGGTCAGGTAGGATTTCCTTTAGTCAGGACTTATAAGTAACCTTCCTGACTACGACTTCGACTTTGAGGTTATGAAACCGGTGGACTACCCTTCTTCACTGAGGGGCCTTTACTGGGACTACGACCCTTTCTGACTTCCGTCCTCCTCTTGACCTACTGTCTCCTACTCTACCAACCTACCGTAGTGGCTGACCTACCTGTACTCAAACTCGTCCGAGGCTCTCAACCACTTCCTGTCCCTTGGGACCGTACGACGTCAGGTACCCCAGCGTCACAACCTGTGCTGACTCGTAACTTGATTTGACTTCTCGAGTCTCGACTAACCGTAGTAGTAGAAGACTCTTTAATTTAAAATCAGTACCTTAAGGATAAACTAAATTTTAATGTACTGAGTATCTATATAAAACTAAATTTATATTACCGTCGTTTTACCAAGTATCACCCTTATGTCATTAAGACCTGTTTGTATTGAAGACACGGAGTTTTAGTTTGTTTTAAAAGATTAAAGCCGTTTGTTCTCTGACATTTAATCAGAGTTGACGGTTTACCTGTGACACGGTCCTTAAAGTTCTTGTCCTCTTTTTTACTTTAACATAAGTTGGACCTACGGTCCCCTTTTTGCGAAGGTCCCTCAAGAGTCTGAAAGGTTCCCTTTGGTTAAGGAAAAGGAATTTAGAGGTATAGGTATAGAAAGTAGTTGTGACTCTTAAAGGAGTTAAAGGTTTAAGGACCAAACCTTAAAAAAAAGGAAATAACTTTGAGAACAGTCAGTAACGAGACTTTGGAGGAGGAATCAAATATTTCAGACTTAAATACTTCCAGGGCTTCTAAAACGAAAGGTTACAAACAACAACAACAAGTTAGTGATTCAGTACAAGTTAGTGATTCAGTACAGGCTGGGAAACGCTGGAGTACTCGACGTAGTGAGGTCCGAAGGGACGGGAAGTGATAGAGGGCCTCAAACGAGTTTGAGTATAGGTAACTCAGTCACTACGGTAGGTTGGTAGAGTATGAGACAACGGGACTATGATAGTTCAAAAAGGGAAATTACAATGGTTACTCCTTCTTATAATTGTTCCCGACTTGTCTCCAGTGGCTGTAGGTTTCTTCAAGTCAAGTCAAGTCAGCGAGTCAGCACAGGTTGAGAAACGCTGGGGTACTAGCGTCGTGTGGTCCGGAGGGACAGGTAGTGGTTGAGGGCCTCAAGTGAGTCTGAGTGTAGGTAGCTCAGGTACTACGGTAGGTCGGTAGAGTAGGAGCCAGCAGGGGAAGAGGAGGACGGGGGTTAGGGAGGGTCGTAGTCGCAGAAACGGTTACTCAGTTGAGAAGCGTACTCCACCGGTTTCATGACCTCAAAGTCGAAATCGTAGTAAGGAAGGTTTCTTTAGGGTCCCATCTAGAGGAAGTCTTACCTAACCAACCTAGAGGAACGTCAGGTTCCCTGAGAGTTCTCAGAAGAGGTTGTGGTGTCAAGTTTTCGTAGTTAAGAAACCGCGAGTCGGAAGAAGTGTCAGGTTGAGAGTGTAGTGATGTACTGGTGTCCTTTTTGGTATCGGAACTGATCTGCCTGGAATCAGCCGTTTCATTACAGAGACGAAAACTTATATGACAGATCCAACTAGTATTGAAAAGAAGGTTCCTCATTCACAGAAAATTAAAGTACCGACGTCAGTGGTAGATGTCACTAAAACCTCGGGGGTTTTTATTTCAGACTGTGACAAAGGT